>VZTL01022956.1:98750-121284 GCA_013400535.1 Scopus umbretta
GCCGGCCGGGGAAGGGGAAGCGGCGTGTGGCGGCCGGCCGGGCCCGCCGAGGGGAGGCTGCCGGCTCCGGCACACCGCGGCCCGGCAGCCGGGCGCTTGGCTTCTGCCCCGGCGAGGCGGGGAGGGCGCGCCGAGGGTGAAACTTGCGGCCGCTGGCTAAGGCCCGGCGGGCTCCGCCGTCCTGTCGTGACAGTTGTGTCGCTTCGCGCTGCGATGTTGAAGTCGGAAACCAGAAGTGCTGCTGGCTGTCGCTTCGGGTCCTCTTCCTCCTCAAAGCAGGCGTGACTGGGGGTAGCGTCAGGTTATCAAAAGCTGAGCGCTGTGGAAATAAACTCGGCGTTGCTTCCTTTAACTTCTTTTTCTAAGACTAAAAGCAAAATACCCTTTTTGTTTTTAAATTAAATCCTTCTTTCTTTGCCACCTTTTCTGCTTGCACGGTTGCTAGGCTGGTTTGTTTTGGGTTTGTAGGGGAGTGACAGTCGATAAGGTTTAAGTTCCAAAAGTCTGGTTCCTCATAACTCAAAAAGCAGGTGATTTTAGTTTTTTTTTAACATAGTCTGTTGATGGTTGATACATAAATGACAAATTGTATTTCTTTAACAATTCACAAAAGTGAAAGAAAAGAGGGACCTAGGGTTATGTGCTCATGATGAAGTGTTGCAAATGAAGATACCAGTGCTATGTTTTGTCTGCATCTGTAGTAAAAAAAAAACCAAACAAACCCTAAACAAAACAAACCCCAAATGTGAAGAAGTCTTCCATGTTTCATAAAAAATCAGACTTTTCTCTATTTAAAGATGATGGAATATTCTGCTAAACTCCTTAGATTTAGTTAATTTAGTTAAATACTCAGGTAGTCCCATTGTTAACCACTAAATGTTTGTAAATTATCCGCCTTTTAAAGGATGAGTTTAAAGAGGAGTTGAAAAGCTTTAGATAGGTTCTTAATCCAGAACAAAAGTTCGACTGGGCTTGATACTTTTTTCCTTTGACTTGCAAAACCTGATGTGTGGGGGTCTGTAAATGACAGAGCTACGAAAACAGAAGTAAGCAAATGGAAAACAGGCCAGCATGTCCAGGCACTGAGAACCTACAGGTGTGCGGTGCAAGACTGAAAGTGGTGTTATCCCATCCGAGCCGTATCGGGTTTATCCCGGGACAATCTGAATGTTCTGTCTTGTGCTTGAAAGTGCTCGGTGCACAGCCTGGGCCTAGCCGCCGTGCGGTGACCTGCTCCAGGTGCGTGTGTTTATAGGGAAGAATTGGAGATGTGACCCCGTGGGCTGTTGGTTTGTTTTCTGTTTACTTACAGCTTTTGAATTTTAGGTTTGGTAGACTTTAGCCACTTTGATACCAGAATTATTAAGTAGTGGTGGTAAAATCGTGTCTGTGTACAGTCAGGCTATACACCGATTGATTAAAAAGACAGTTTTAATAAAATCTTGTGATCATTCCAGAACTCACAGTAGAGAATAGGTGGCCAGAAGAAGAAGAAAAACCACCCCAAAATAAGCCTCATAAGCTAAAAGACCAGACGAGAGGATTAATTGCTCTTTTTTGTCTAAACATGTTTGAAAAGCCTTTGAAGTAAAAAGAAAAAAAAAAAAATACCTGGAGAGCACATTCAGGTACTAGTATGTCTACAATGAACTGTCCTGGCAAGAAGGAAGGTTTTTTTGTTGTGTGTGGTTTTGGTTTGGTTTTTTTTTTTTTTAAACCAAGTGTGTTTATGATGTTTCCGCAAACTCTTGCGGTCATCCCGATCCTCGTTTTGACTCTAGAAATGCAGGTTTTGGGGAGGGTGGGGAGAGCGAATGGCCCTCTTGCAGCAAGAACTCTCCGAAGTACAGCGAGTATAGCGTCTTCCTGAGCTGAAGTACAGCAAGACCCAGATCCCTGGATCTGTTTAGACTTGTGCGTTTCAGCGGTCTCGTGAGTGATAAGATCAGAAATGATGTGTTTTTAAAGATTCTGGGGAGAATTTTGCCGCCTTCAACAAATAATTTAAACTTCTTGT
Organism: Scopus umbretta; assembly: GCA_013400535.1. Taxonomy (NCBI): domain Eukaryota; kingdom Metazoa; phylum Chordata; class Aves; order Pelecaniformes; family Scopidae; genus Scopus; species Scopus umbretta. The sequence goes on from VZTL01022956.1 coordinate 100,768, forward strand.
GTCTTTTGGCGGGGAACATACTAAATAGTAACTTTGAATGCCCCCAAATTGATCACATACGTTCTGCTCAATTAAATGTTGTCACTGTGATTATAATTAAGGCGACCTGAATAAGTAATTCTTATTTGGAGCTGACAAACGTCGGAGGTATATACTTTTACTCTGTTGCTTTGTATTCTGGTATATTTTTAGTGTTCTGGTGTTGAAAACGATTAGTTGGGCGATACAGAGCACCTGATTTCTTAAGGAAATGTGATGGATGTAGCTGCTCTAGAAGAGCTTCATTTCCCAATGTGTATTTAACTAATAATTTAAGAGGATGTTGTTACAATTGATTGGTGTCCAGCCGATGAAAGATGGTGAGAGCTTAGTAGCACAGAAGCAATGTCTACTGTTTTCAGAAAACTGGACTTCTGTTGCTTACATATAATTAAAACCAAACATATGAATAGATTATTTTTTTCTAAATATTTTAAGATAAATACTGATTTCAGCCTGATTTCCTCACTCTTCCAGGCAAGGACTTAGTGGTGATGCTAGGAAGCAGTCCCATGCGCGACGAGTCTGTGATGGACAAGGCACATGGTGTTAATGTGTTAGCTAAGCTGTTTGAGTGGTTGAAGTCAGCTATCGGATTTTTGGGCTAGACTATGGGGGCTGGATTTAATTTCCAGTTCTACCGAAGATTTTTTGTCTTGGCGAAATGACTTGCTCCTTGCTGCTCACATCTGGAAACACAGCTTGCTCCACGCTGCTTTGGAGGTGTATGTTCTCAGTAATATCCCCTTCCTTATTTTGAAAGGGAGAATGACTACAAGAGATTATAATAAGGTACAGTAAACAGTCTATAGCTTTAATGTAAAGCATCTACAAGCAGCAAGTAGTTGGGTTATCCGTGTCAGTCCAGAAGTGTGTGTTTCTTCTAAAGCATGAGGGGAAAATTACCTGGAGCGGGACAGTGTGACTGGGTGTCCTGCGGTTGAAGTGCATTGCCACGATGGATTGCACTGCAGTCTTGTGTAACAAGAGTAGTCTTCAAGCAAAATACCTACTTAACTGCAATTATTTGTCTTGTTACAGCTTGAAATGTACCACTCGAAAGTAGAACGACATTAAGTGGATATAGCTGCATTCACCTGTGGATCAGCTGCTGCTGCGGGTGGGGTGTGTTAGCTGGAAGCACCGTGAGAAATTTGAGATGGTAATATTCTGTTACCGCTGCTCTGGGGACTCGCGTGGTCAGTAGGAGCCACCGCGTAAATCACACCGCCTGATTTACTGTTCTGTAGCGCCGTTCCCTGCAGGCGTGCTGTTGTTTCTTGACCAGTATTTGAGAAACCAGAAAAGGAGCGAGGGAGGGACCAGTACCTTGGCGACAGTTTGAGTACCTCGGTGTTGGGATTGCTGTAGCTGTTAAACTCGCTGTGCCAGAAGTTTCAGTCAACACTTCTAAAATGTAGAAGCCCCCCCTCCCTGCCGCTTATACAACCATCGACGGTGCCAGATTTTTAATAATATGCACATAGGCTAACATTGCAGTAGGTTTTAGAACAATAGTTGAGTCACTTCCTCGTTGTCTGCCTGCCAAGGCCTCGTACTCGCGGCTGGATTTTCACAGGAGCAGGTGACATCATTCCTGCCTGCCTCGGAAAGGGTAGGAGCTCCCCGGGGTGTAGCTAACACAGTCACCTGGTGCAGAAGTACAAAATAGCTTGTAGGGGTTGTAGTTTCTTGGGCTTCTGCCTTAAAAAAAGCTTTAAAATTTTATTACCGTTCAGCAATCCAATTTTTTTATGGGCACCCAAAAAATTTGATTAAACTTGTCAACTGATGTGTATAATAATGTGTTATGGGTCTTTGGAGTAGACTGATAGAAATGCACCTGTGAATGCCTGGTATTTGTGCTTCTGCGAAATTCGGATTACCTTAAGGCTTTGCAATTCCACCTGTTCCGTGATCAGTTCATAAGTTATCTTTGTATTTTGTAAAATGGTACTATCTCCTTCAAATGGATATTTTTCTTCAAACATCTGTGGGAGATGCTGTTACACAGCGAGCTGACTGGATTTGGGATCATCATATGAACGGGCTGTTGCATGCTGCTGCAGTTTCTTTTGGTTTTTTCCTTTTTCTCTCGGCTGCTTTTGCACATTCTGTGCTGACGGTTCCTCTTGGCTGATTCTTTCTATTAAAAGCCAGTGCTTGGAGGTAACATCAATAAAAAGTCATACCATTTAGATTGTGTTTTGGAAATACACCTCATTTAATTTGAAGATAATGAAACAAAACTTGTGTCACTGAGTCCAGTTCCTTACTGCTGAGGGGAAATGTGAAGTGGCTTACACTTACTTTTAAATTTAACTCTTGCAACTGGCTGTTAAATTTTAATGTGCAATACTGAAAGTAGCTGCTGTGGAATCTAAATGAGACTTCCGGAGAAGTACGCCTGTTTTGATTTGCTTATGAGTTGTAGCTTTAAAATGCTACAGCAACTATTTTCCTCAAATTTCTTTTAGTAAAGATTTGGCATTCTTCTCACTGTGGACAGCTTTCTCGTCTCTTGTCAGAGAATTAAGTTACAGATGCCAGATACGTTGCATTAAATGTCTAAGGCCAAAGGAGTTACTGAAACACTGTACTGATAGACAGAGGCCTTGAGTTACTCTTACGCTCCCGTTTGTACGCTAATTAAAATTAATGTCTTATCTTGTCTAACCCAAAACCTTTAAAAACATTGGGGGGGGTCTAGTGCATCTGATTTTGCTGTGATAGGGAAACCACCTCACAGCACTCATCTCCAATGTTTTGTTAATGTTGTGCTAATCGTTCCTGGCACTGTGGTCCCTTTCCCACCTTTTCCCACTCAGAGTTAACGTGGATTATGGTATGCTTATCTCTTAGGTTTTAGGGAGATCTTGGCTAAACAAGTCAAAGAATCAAGTGATTGAGTGAACAGAGTTTTGGAGGGTATGGGGATCTGGCCGTTTTGGGAGGTCTCGACAGCATCGCGTTAAGGGGCTGAAGCTCCCGATGGCTGTTAGAGGTGCGGCGGTGGAATTAAACCGGAACGCCCGCGAGGGCCAAGGGGCAGTGGCCGTGCCGAAATCCCACTTGTGCTTCCTGATGCTTCTTCCTGGTGGTAAACGCGCCGTACTCGGCATTGCCAAAAAGGAGTTCTTTTTAACATGAAAAAGGCTTGTGTAAAAGTCGCTGGCACAGCACCAAATGTTGCGGAATTCCATGGTTCTGGCTGTTAGTGTGTCGTCACTGGGAAGAGAGCACGCCTCTCTTCTGTGCGCTGTGTTAGCGTGCGAGCTCTGAAATGTGGTCCTCTGAAAACTGGAGCTGCATTATAGTTTTGATAGACTTTTGCAGTTTTCTTAGATGACTGGGGCCTCTTTTTATTTTTAATCATGTCATAGCTAAAACAAACTTATAGTAACACAATAGTGACTGTCATACCTGATGTATTTTGCAAGTATGTTTGATTCAGTGTGTAATGTGGCTGGTACATGCTGAACAAGTGATACTGCCTGGAGAATTAGACAGTCCGCTAAAAACCAATTTCTGTTATTTCTTGCGCTGTGTTTTGTTGTTTTGGTTTTTTTTAAATTAGGCTTATAGGAGAACAGGCTTCTTGATTACCTGTTCCCTGTTGTCCAAGTGTCATGAAGTCATGCTTCTGATATCTTGGTAGATAGAGAACAGCAGAAATAGGTGGGGAAAGTCCTATTCAATCAAGATCCTGTTTTCAGGTAGATTCCTGGAGTAAAATGAGGGATGAAAAAGCAATGTTTGATACTGTTAGAATTGTTTAAATGGAATTTTGTGTGTTGTGTCAGACTGTATGGAAAAATGTAAACTGCAGAAAAGCAATCTCCTTTTGTTAACTTTTTTCTACTCATCAGTTGGAGTTTCAATAATCCTGTAAAATAGGAGCTAACGAAGCAAGAACTTAGTATGTAACTGGTAGGTGTTTCAGCCCTTCCCAGCATTTTTCTTTGAGTTTTTCTGAAGTAAACACAAGTTTTTGCTTTGGAGAATAGGGATTAGTGTTCTTGGCTTTATGTTCCGGAGTCTATTTTGATTGTATAACTTAAGTGTTGAGCTTGTATTTCAGGTTAACGGACCTGATGGCATTCTGCAGAATGGAGCTGTGGATGATAATGTGGCTAAAACCAGCCAGCTTCTGGCAGAACTGAATTTTGAAGAAGATGAAGAGGATACCTATTACACAAAGGATCTTCCTGTGCATGCTTGCAGGTAAGACCTAACCTTTGCCCCAGGCTTATTATTTCCAGAGGGCAGGAGCACTTTGAGTGAAAGGCGTATGCTTAGAGGATTTTTGGATTCTGAGAGCAAATTCCTTGGAGACAGCCACGTACTGGTAGGAAAATGGTGCCCTCTGGTGAGCTCTTGTGTATGCTTACAGCTGCCATGTTCAGCAGGTCTTTGACCTTCCTTGAGGAATAGAAGTCTAAGCCAGCTGAGGGATGGTAACGGTGGGAAGTGTTTAAAGTAGTTGTGAATATTTACAGAAGTCTGTGAACAGAAGTTTAGCTCGTGTTTGATATTTCACCAACACTTGTGTTCCCTAATTTTCACTTTCCCTTATTTTTGTACACTACTAGGTAGTTCAAATCTTGCATTTGAATTTTCTTATAAGCAAATGCCCAATCACTTCCTGTTTGGTTTTTTTTTCATTTTTAATTCCAGTTACTGTGGTATCCATGACCCTGCTTGTGTGGTTTACTGTAACACCAGCAAGAAGTGGTTCTGTAATGGGCGTGGAAATACATCTGGCAGGTAAACAGTCAAATGAGGGAAATAACAATGACCATCTTGGTTTAGAGTGTGTTTGAAGTGGTATGATGGCTGTGACATGTTTTGGTGATAGTGGAAGTCTAGCGACTTAAATGTGAGCCTCCAACCTCCTTTTTAGCTTTTGCACTGTTACCAACTTAGACCTCCATCTCAGCAAAACTTGAATCGCTTCTGTGAACTGAGCTTGCTGCTTCTTCCCCCATCCTGTGTTCCTGCAAAGCAGAGTAGAACTGATGCTCTTGACCTGTGGAGCTTCAGGAGGCTTCTTTCAATTACCAGTAACATAAAAAGAATTTTTTACACATTTCCTATTCTTTTACGCTCATGTACCTTAAAGCATTCATGCGCTGAGAAGCCATTGGAACTGTGTTAGCAGCATCTTTGCTTGGATGAAGAGAGCCAAGATCTTACCGCTGTCTGCAGTGTAAATAGATTTTGGTTGTGTCTCTTAATAACTGAGCTGGTATATTAAGTTAGGACTAAATCTGATTTTTTTTTTTTTTTTTTTTTGTATTGACTTCATATAAATGTATGTCCTCTCTGGTTTCAGCCACATCGTTAATCATCTTGTCAGAGCGAAGTGCAAAGAGGTGACTCTCCATAAAGATGGACCGCTAGGAGAGACTGTCTTGGAATGTTATAACTGTGGATGTCGTAATGTGTTTCTCCTTGGCTTTATTCCAGCTAAGGCAGACTCTGTGGTTGTTTTGCTGTGCAGGTGAGAGAATGCCTTTGTTGGCATGCTTGTGTCAAGTCCATTGCATAACCTTATTCCTAAAGGGCAACGCTTGCTTTCATTTCTACCAAAATACATTTTATACTCCGACTTGCCACCAGTTTTCCTTTAAATGATCGTATAGACCGTAAATTGTATACAAGTAGATAATGCAATAAAAAGACATTTGCCCAGCATAACGGAATGTTTCAGGTCTAGGGAAAAGTGTTTCTCCCAAACGAAGTAGTACTTAGTGGAGGAAAGGTGTTTTTCCCCTTTTAAATGTGAGGGTTTCAGATTTGTAAGAGTAACAGCTCAGTTTAGGAAGTTACTCTGGAGCCCTACTGGAATAGTGGCTCTGTTGCACAGTGTGTTTTGCTGTCAGCTTGTAGAATCATTTGAAGTGACAGTAAATCAGAAATTGTTATCATGACTTCTGATAGAACTTATCAGAGTTTATAATTGTATTTTTAATAAATGCTGTCACTTACCATGCCTTTGACAGTAGAAGGTGTGTTGCTACGGAATGAGTTCTCCTATTTGTTTAAACAACAGATGGGGAATAATCCCGAGTGTTTTCTGATATGTGTGTGCTTAATCTTAAAGGACTGTAACCGCTTTCAAAGGTGAGTGCCATATTTAGTATTTTAGATGCTGAAACTTTCCGTTCTAGAAACACCCAAGAAATAATGTGTACCATACCAAGCCTTCCCTGTGTTGCAATAGCAAAATACAGGAACTAAAAAATGAACTGGCCCAGCAGGCTAGGTTTGTTTTGTTTTGTTCCTTTTAAGTGAGATACTTGAGTTGTTTTAAGGGCATGATAAATCTATTTTTTTTTTACACTTCACATGGTAGACTTTTTCTTACACTTGTCTAATTTAATAATTTTTTTCAATATTTTGGTTGTGCAGGCAGCCATGTGCCAGTCAGAGCAGTTTAAAGGATATCAATTGGGACAGTTCACAGTGGCAGCCGCTTATCCAAGATCGCTGTTTCCTTTCATGGCTGGTAAAGATACCATCTGAACAGGAACAGTTGAGAGCACGTCAGATTACAGCTCAACAGATTAACAAACTGGAAGAACTTTGGAAGGTATGTGCTGCTTTTCAAATACTGAAATACTTTTCAAATACAGTATTTTACCAAGTGCTAATTTTGTGTGTTTATGAAGGAGGGACGAGACTGTTTTAGCAACTGTGTAAGGCAGGGAACATACTTAAATCACATGAGGTTTAAATCTTGCAGATTTGACAAGCAACACAACTGGGAATTGATCAAAGGATTTGGGAGATCGTTTATCCTGAAGGTTTATAGGAAGGTTTCACCCTTAGGTTCTTCAGCTCTGTTCAAGTTGCACTGTCAGGCAATCTGAAAAAAAACAACTTTCCTTCCCCATTTCAAATCTTTCACTTGTTTCTGCTTTACACAGTGACTAGCTGAGTGGGGAACTGTTAGTCCACGCGTGGTACTCGGTTACTGCTCTTTGAGAGGTTTTTCTGTACATCCATTAATGCGTAACAAACTGACTGGATGCGAGTGAGAACAACATGCAGTGTCTTGGTGTAGTTTTAACAGATTATTATGCCTTGATACAACTTTCTATAGTAGTAAACCACGGTATTATCAGTGCGGTTGCACAGTGAGAGCTTGTCACTTGTTTGTACTTAAAACTTTGAGACAAAACATTTGTGCTTTAAATTCTAGGAAAATCCATCTGCAACCCTTGAGGACTTAGAAAAGCCCGGTGTTGATGAAGAACCACAGCATGTCCTGCTTAGATATGAAGATGCTTATCAATACCAAAATATATTTGGTCCTCTAGTCAAGCTTGAGGCAGACTATGACAAGAAACTCAAGGAGTCTCAGGTAATATGCTTGAAATAGGTCTGAGGGGGCTTCTGACCCATTCTCTGGCATCAAACACATGGTCGCTGTTCACAGCATAGAAGGATGGCTCAAGTGAAGTAAGTGTCTTTATTACAGCACTGTTACATCACAGTAATTGCAGTAGTAATGGTGATATATGATAACCGAGAGGGGGAAGAAAAATCTTCATATAGAGGTTTTAAAAAAGAGCTTGCAACACTTGGGAGCGTCCCTCTTTTCTGTGTGCAGAGTTTATCGTTCCAAGAACCATATTCTATCCCAGAATTGTGCAGCTTGGCCACCCTCTTCTATGTTACCCTCATAGCCTGCAGTTACCTTTGTCAGTCAGAGTTTCCAGTCAAACCTGAATTATGTGAGGTCATGCAAGCACTTGTGAATGTTTCAAAGGTGGGGGGAGAATAATGCAGCTGGTGATTAGGACTTTGTTTGTCATGAACTAAGTAGCTCTTTTGTGGAACAGAATTAATCTTCTGCAGATGGCGCGAACTCGTTCTGTAAGAATAAATACGGGTATTTGTACTGTGACATTGGAAGAGCAAGTTTTGTATTTCTCCACTATTTCGAAATACAGGACAGTGAGGACTGTGGTGGGTGGCAAACAGCTCTTTAAGAACATAATAGATGCCTTTTCTTTACCATTAGACCCAAGATAACATCACAGTCAGATGGGACCTGGGCTTGAACAAGAAGAGAATTGCTTATTTCACTTTGCCAAAGACTGATTCAGGTAATGACAGCTTGATTGTGTGTTTTGTCTTTTTTTTTTNTTTTTTTTTTTTTTTTTTTTTTTTTTTTTTTAAATGCCTGGTGAATGACATCAGCGTTTAAAGAACTGTGATGATCTGGGCTGGGATATAAGGTAGTGCTGGAAGTTTTTTGTGGTGGGGGATAGTTGTTCATTGGTGAATGGTCTGAGCACGATTTTTCCTTCCTTTGTAGATATGCGTCTTATGCAAGGAGATGAGATCTGCTTGAGGTATAAAGGAGACCTGGCCCCTTTATGGAAAGGAATTGGTCACGTTATCAAAGTTCCTGATAGTATCCTTTACTTAGCGAGCCTTCAGGAAGGCTTAACTGAAGGTTGAAATCTCTCTCAGAAATCAGTAAACGTGTATAAAAGTAATTTTGAGATCATTTGAATTTGTCATGGGGATCTGTAAAAAAAAAAAAAATTGGGAAAAATAAAATTCAAATTTTTGCTATAGATTACTACTTAACGAGGTTCTACAGATTATGGTGATGAGATAGCCATTGAGCTGAGGAGCAGCGTTGGAGCGCCTGTGGAAGTTACTCATAACTTCCAAGTGGATTTTGTGTGGAAGTCTACTTCATTTGACAGGTATTGAGAAAGCATTACAAAATTTTGTAGGTAGTGGGTGCAGTTGGTGTACGTGTGTTTCTTTGCCTTCAGTGGGAATTGTTGAACAAGAACAACTGTCTTGTTTCATGACACTAGCAATCAGAAATCTGAGTATGCCCAATGTGTCAAGCCTTATGAGCCAGGTCTTGTGTGTTCATAAGAGCAACAAGCCTAACTTTTACTAGAAATGGAATTAATCTGAATGCCACCAAACTGTCGTTTTTTCTCATTTTGAAGGCATGCTTAAGGTTTGTTGCAAATAGATCAATTTACCTTATGTTTACTAGCAGTTGGAATGTAAGAGGAAAACCTGTTTTGTAGTTCAGCTTCCTGAACGCTGCTCCACCATGAAGTGCGCTCTGATTTTAGTTTGCCTTCCTAAACTTTGAATTGCTTTAACCAGCTGAAATTTCAAGGCATTTGAATTGGCTGTGGGGTTCACTAGGCTTCAGACATGTCTGTACTGCATTTTATAATACAGGAGTTTGTTTAGTATCCTGAAAGAGAGAGACTGAGAACAAATTTTCTTCCAATCTTGCATCTAAAATTACTATCGCAGATTCTATCAAAGGCTGGTGTTTCTCTACAGATTTTTCTGGTTGTAATACTTTGTAGTGTTCACACGGGGGGTGGGGAAACAAGATCTGTGTTCTCGGAGTCTAACTTTTGTCTCTTCATTCTGTTAGTAAGTGTTCTACATTATTCCCTTTTCCCAAGGTATATTTTAATTTGTGCCCGATGTCTGATTAAGCTTTGCGTAGGACGCTTGTGGCTAGTTGTATTTGAGGTCATACTGACTTTTTTCTGTCCTTCCCTCATTTCAGGATGCAGAGTGCTTTAAAAACATTCGCTGTGGATGAGACTTCAGTGTCTGGGTACATCTATCACAAACTGTTAGGTCATGAGGTAGAAGATGTAATTATTAAATGCCAGTTGCCAAAGCGCTTTACAGCACAAGGACTTCCTGATCTCAACCATTCTCAGGTAACCTCATCTCCTTTTTACTGCGCGCAAAGAATATGATAAAGGATTTATGAACAGAGGTTGAACAACTTCAACTTCCTACGCACTGAATGCTAAATAGCAACAAAAAAAATAATTTACAGGTTTATGCTGTGAAGACTGTCCTGCAGCGTCCTCTGAGCCTTATTCAGGGTCCCCCTGGTACCGGAAAAACAGTGACATCAGCCACAATCGTCTATCATCTGGCTAGACAGGGCAATGGGTAAGAACTATTCTCTCTAAATCTTTATGTATGAGGTTACTTTATTTATTAATGGTCAAAGAATCAACTTGATTTTAACAATTAAAATAGTTTGTATTGTTGAACTAAAAAGGTTTTCCTAGAAGTATATTTTTCTGGGAAGACTTGTGCTTATTTTGGAAAATATTCTTCCTCTAGCATATTTTTGAGGGGCATGTGTTGGAACTCATGATTTTATGAGAAGTCTAGTGGAAAAAAGTTTGCAGCTCATTGAGACATACTTTTTCCTAATTTTTTTCAAGGCCTGTGTTAGTCTGTGCTCCAAGTAATATAGCTGTAGATCAGTTGACTGAGAAGATCCATCAAACTGGACTGAAAGTGGTTCGTCTGTGTGCTAAAAGTCGTGAGGCCATTGACTCTCCTGTATCCTTCTTGGCGTTGCATAACCAGATCAGAAACATGGATAGGTAAGAAGTGGTTGGGGGCGGGCAGGGGGACGACAAAACCAACTTAAGTGTTGTGATGGACACGACTGGTTAACTGGGTAATGATGACAACATGTATTTGCTTGATGTGATCGTTTTGTTGGTTCTATATGTGTCATACTTTGTTTTGCAACTGAGTTTGTCTGTAATCCTACCAAGTTGTTAATTAGGCCGTAAAGCAAAATTTTGTTTTTTTGGTTTTTTTGCAGCATGCCAGAGCTTCAGAAACTGCAGCAGCTTAAAGATGAAACTGGAGAGCTGTCATCTGCCGATGAGAAACGTTACCGTGCACTGAAACGAACAGCAGAGCGCGAGTTACTTATGGTAAGGTTCCATCGGTTCTAGCAGCTTCCGTGATTGCCTTCTCCCGCTTGAGGTTTAGTTGCAATTTGCTGGTGGAGATCAGAGTACAATTTAACTTCTGGGGGGATTCCTGGAATGGTATCGTCAATGTGTTGTCTATTGATATCCTTCTTGATTAATTTCAGTTGCATTTCTGTCTCAGAATGCAGATGTGATCTGTTGCACGTGTGTGGGAGCTGGTGATCCGAGACTTGCAAAAATGCAGTTCCGCTCCATTCTGATTGATGAAAGCACCCAGGCTACTGAGCCGGAGTGCATGGTGCCGGTTGTCCTGGGAGCAAAGCAGGTAGGAGCCCTTGGATTTCATTAAAGAAAATAAAGCTTATAAATAGGGGAAGTAGCATCGAGCAGTAAGTCGCAGCGTAGGCACGTAGGGGGATACAAAGTCCTTTCCTTTCGTGGAAGACGCTTCTGTAATATAGATCTAAATGACTTTATTTTGTGTTTGTCCTGTTAGTTTTGTGTTTCCATGGCATAATCTTTGCCTTAAACATGTTGGTCCTGTTGGAACAATCTGGAGACCGAACAAGTCTTACTCGAAAAGGAGTAGCTAGTTGACACTGAAGGTTTATAAGCCTTAGATTAGATCTGAAGCCTATTACAAATCAGACTGATCAGTTCCAAATATGTTTTGTAGTAGGATATTGCTATCATCTTTAGCGATCGGGCAAGTTTCAGAAAATACCAACTGAGATCAAACTTTCTTTTCCACAGCTTATTCTTGTAGGTGACCACTGCCAGCTCGGTCCTGTTGTGATGTGTAAAAAAGCTGCAAAGGCCGGCTTATCTCAGTCTCTCTTTGAGAGGCTTGTGGTGCTGGGGATTCGTCCCATTCGCCTGCAAGTGCAGTATCGCATGCATCCTGCCCTCAGTGCTTTTCCATCCAATATCTTCTATGAGGGTTCCCTCCAGAATGGTGTTACTGCAGGTAAGAAAGAACAGTACTTCGGCAAATTACTCTATTTTCCATTCGTTAAGAATCAAAGGAAGGATTCTTTAATCTGGGTGAGGTTTTTTTAATACATCCACTTAAAAAAAAGAATTGCCACTGCACTTAGTTTTGAGTTTTTAAGGTGCTTTGATATGAAAATAAGCGTTCTTGCTAGTACAGCAGTGCTAACTTTTTACGTACTGTTTTTGTGCTCCTCAGCGGACCGTGTGAAAAAAGGTTTTGATTTCCAGTGGCCACAACCAGATAAGCCAATGTTTTTCTATGTTACACAAGGACAGGAAGAAATTGCCAGCTCAGGCACTTCTTACTTGAACAGGTAAACAAAATTCAACACTGAGATATAAATTTACTTAGAAGTACTTTGTCCTGGTGTATCTCAAATATAAGGGAGATTTTTAAATGAATCTGTTAATAATCCTGTGGCATCCCTTGGAGACAGTCACAGTTAATGAAGTCAAGGGAGAGTGCAATATACAGTTCCCACGGCAAATGAAATATCTAAGCGTTTCTCTATCCTTCAGAATCTCTGCAGTAAAACTCATGGGCAACAAAATTCATAGTATCCTGTGTTCACCCTAACTTGTGGTGCCCTTCGTTGTGAATAACGGCGTAACAGCTAAATAAAGGCTCGTGTTTTCAAAGACGACTTACATTCTGTTTCTGTGAAGGCAATATCTGTACTTCAAATGAGCCAACCCACAGACCTCAAGTGTTTTGTGTGCTGGGATACAGTACTTCAGTGCTGTTGATTCTTATGTTCTGCAGTACTCCTTCTAAATTAATCAAATGCTCTTTCCTGTGAGCAGCTATGATTGAAATTGCTTGTGTGCTTTTTTTAATAAAAGCTGCCCTCAAGGATAGTGCAGGCTAGGCTGCGTTGTGGAGGTGATTTGCCCCAGGCTCCCTTTATAGTAAATGAAGAGAAAAAGGCATCTCCAGTGGGAGCAGTTCAGACCTTAAGTGGGTTTGAATTGTTCTGTGGAAGCACATGTTTTCCTTCACTTGTAGCATAAGGAGCATGGGACAATTTAGGTGCCTTTATATGTGGGATGAATTTGGGCCAGCATGTAAACTGACTGCAGTTGCAGCGGGAAATGCTGATCAAGTCCCGTTCTGGAGCCAGAATTCCAATAGCTCCTCAAGTAGAGTCCTAAGTCTTACACTTTGGCGGGGGTGCAAAAGGGATGGGAACTTAATTTGCTTTTTTTCCTGTCCCTTTTTTCTGCACATTCCACCTTTTTGAAAGAGTGAGCTTGAAATGTTGTGCTCCTCTTGGTCCTATGCGTTTGTTCGTGTGCCTGGAAGGGAAACCAGACCAACTTATGAAAAATATCTGCTGTGATATTTTTAATCTCAGTCTGTTTCATGAACAGCATGTGCAAGACTGCTGAATGTGGCAAGCCAGATTGTGCACAAACAAATGGCACAATAGTTGGCTGACAGGGAGGTTGGCATTAAAAACATTCTATATTTAAAACTTTAAGATAAAGCAACTGAAGGATCTGTTAGCACAGCAGGCTGGAACATTTTTAATGATCTCGCTCAAAGTACATGTGTACATTTAACTCTCCTAAGGAGTTCCATTTCAGAATGATGGCTACCGTTAACTTTGCTATTCCAGGAAGCGTAGTCGTGTTTCTGAGAAGGTGGAGGTGTACGTTAAAGAGAAATTTCTGTGTCATTCTGAGACTCTTTTTTGGGGGTGTTCGTTTTTGCCTGTATTCCTTTGGCTGAGAGTATCTAAGTGTGGCTGAAGTCAAGAGGTGATAGTGGTGAACGTTCCTGCAAAGCTTTAGCCACATTAATGGGAGTGCTGGAGCAATGCCGTGTAAAATTGATCTTTTCCTTGAAGTAGCCTTTCTGACAAAAGCCTAGCACAATATATATGGTCAAGTCTTTTTAGAGCCTTTAACTTGCAAACCGTTAGACCTAATGCCTCGATTCTCCTTCGACAAACAACTCTTTCTAGGACGGAAGCCGCCAATGTGGAGAAGATAACTACAAAGCTATTGAAAGCTGGTGCCAAACCGGATCAGATTGGCATCATTACTCCTTATGAAGGTCAACGATCCTATCTGGTGCAGTACATGCAATTCAGCGGCTCCTTGCATACAAAGCTTTACCAGGTACAGAGTCATTGCACAGACGAGAACACTTGGGTGCAGAGAAGCTAGAAAAATCAGATACTGTGAGACTGCACAATATTTTCATTTTTAGTCTGGCTTTTTAGGCGTCAGTCTGTGTTTATTCTTCAGTAATTTTACAGTGCTTTAGGTGATTGTAGTTATAATAGACCAGGGAGAAGAGTTTTGGGGGTATCAAATGCCAGTAAGCGTCAGGGGAGCAGTTGGCCAGATGAAGGAGAAAGCCCTGCTAAGGCCTCTGTTGAAAGGAAGGCTCCAGTGAGTCCATCCTCTGAGGACTCATTGAGGCACAGAAGGGAGGGGTCGTTAGTGCTTCAGCTGTGGAAAAGCATCAGTCAGCTTGTGTCTTAGATAAAAGCATCAAGCCAAGAGACATGCGGGAAACCAAGCTCCATAAATTCTAATGGTCATCCTGTTTATTTTCTTGGGAATATGTCCTCCCATCAGTGGAACTCCTCTACCAAACATGAACGTTTGTTGCTACAAACGAGGCAGTTGTATGTTTAATATAGTCTGTTTTGCCTTATTGAGAACTTGGTCAGTGTTTTCACTGAAGGAAAACTTGGTGGAAATACTTCTGCTTCTGCCAGGAATAATCTGTCCCTCTGATTCAGGTTTCTTGGTAGCTGGGAGAGGCACTGCTAATTTGGAGCTGTCTTACTACGAGGTTTTGGAATAGTCAGAAGTCTTTTTGGCAACATACATAGGAAAGGGATGCTTTCCATAGTGCAAATGCCAGTTTTGGGGAAATATGAGAACCATAAAGTAGTGAACATAAAAGTAATTTGTCCTAAACTGAGACTTTCTGTTCTCCTTTAGGGAAACTATTTAGCGACCAGTGGAATTACCGAATCATTCGTCATTACAAAAATAACACTTTTGCCAAATGATGGGAACTGCTAGTGCGTGGCCAAAGCATTTTGTAATGCCTGGTGGTAGCAGAACTGTTTTGCACTGTGCTTCCGTGATTTACATGTTTTCCTCTGTTTCAGGAAGTGGAAATTGCAAGTGTGGATGCCTTCCAGGGGCGAGAGAAGGACTTTATTATCCTTTCTTGTGTGAGGGCCAATGAACACCAAGGAATAGGGTTCCTGAATGACCCCAGGCGTCTTAATGTAGCCCTTACGAGAGCAAGGTGAAGTAAAATTGGGCAAATTTTTATGTATTCTAGAGACCTAATTCGGTCTGCTAAAAGCATCGATACAGTCCCAACTAACAAAAGGTCTGTGTGTTGTGGGTAGCAGGCCCGTTCCCTGCCTGGTTTAAGGGAACCTCGAATGATTTCCCCATTCCCTACAAGCAATTCCCTACGAGAGCAATCGCAACCTGATCAGCGTTACCATTTGGCATCAGTAGTTTGTAGAAGCCACCGTGTCGTTCCCCTTTGTTTGCAGGACAGAACTTTTCCCTTCATCTGCTTCTTTATCCCTTCCAGCAACCTTCCCCCCCATTTTGCTTCTATTGAAATAGATTTGATTACGGAGAAGGGTAACATGGAGCCAATACGACGCTGGTTGGCTTCCTTGGTTTCTGCAAGCTTTAAACCAATACAGCGTGGCTAGTTGAGTACACTGACATGTTTGGCAAGCCTGCAAAAGGAAGTATGTGATTATTGAGAAACTGGCTGCAGCAATCTCCTTTCAAGTGTGGTGTCGTACTACAGAAATCATCTGCTGTAAACAAAACCGTGGAGTTGGTCTCCCACACCTACCATCATGGGCTTCTGTGAGCTGCCTGGATTTACTGTGAGAGAGATTGGCTTTCAGGCTGTTCTGACATTAATAGGTAACATGGCTTTAATTTTAGTCAAAATTAATTCTCCTCTCTCTGTCTGCTCTTGTGTAGGTATGGAGTAATTATTGTCGGGAACCCAAAAGCGCTGTCTAAACAACCACTTTGGAATCACCTGCTGAATTACTACAAGGAGCAGAAGGTTCTGGTGGAGGGACCACTGAACAACCTCCGGGAAAGCCTTATGCAGTTCAGCAAGCCTCGGAAACTTGTCAATACCATCAACCCAGTAAGCTGACATCTCCTGTCTCTCCGATGTTTATGGCATGAAGCGATGGGGGGTTGATTGATCAATTATAAATGGATGGAATAGAGAGTCACCCACATAGCCTCACAGGCCCGTAACTTTCCATTTTTGTTGCCTAGCTAATGCAGTGTGACCCAAGTAAGCTGCTGTTTAAACCTCAAATACCTCAAACCAGACTGAAAATTCATCAAGTGTTTCACAGCTTGAGACAGGCTGCCTGTAGCATCTTTTTTTTCTTGTTGTTGTGATGTAGTTGAAATGATAGTTGGATGTTTTCCATGTATTAGAACAAGCTAGTTTCCTCATCACTTGTAAAATATGCATTCCCTGCGGAGTTTAACTGGATTTCTACCCAAAATAACTTACACTGAAGTTGCAGTACAAAGTTTTCTATGCAAAGGCTTTGTCTAACCTCTGTAATGCTTCCAGGGTGCCCGTTTCATGACTACTGCCATGTATGATGCACGTGAGGCTATTATTCCAGGATCTGTCTATGACAGGAGCAGTCAAGGTAAAGGAAAATACCAAAATTAACATGTCTGTAGATTCTTTTTTTTTTTTCCAACTGGTCTTTGGGGTATGGTATCTTACAGACTTCACACTTTTCTGTAGTGGCTCTTCAAACATTTAAAAATACAGAATTTAAGAACTGAAAATGTTTGATGTGCCTGGATTTTGCTCTCTGTCTATAGAAGCCCCTACAGTCTAACTTGATGTCTGCAGAGCAAGTTAAAAATGAGGGGAAAGGGAGTGTGTGTGTGTGCGTATGTTTAAGCATTTCAGGAATCTTAGATGGTGCTGTAGAAGAGTAACTGTGTAGGGGTGAACATCTGTTCGATGAGTCTTGGAAATTTTCAAGTGTGAAATAAATGGTGAGCCAGAAATATTGGTGGTTCTTGGCAGTGCTGGGCTTGGCCTTTCAGTTTCTGGTTTGGATTTACCCTGCTCACAAGTCTTCCTATTACTGTTAAAAGCAGGAATATGAACTGATTTTTAGATATTCGGGATGCCTGACATCATTGTGGCTTTTCCTCCCCTCCCCAGGGCGCCCATCCAACATGTACTTCCAAACTCACGACCAGATCGGGATGATTAGTGCTGGCCCCAGCCATGTCACTGCAATGAACATTCCCATCCCTTTCAACCTCGTGATGCCGCCGATGCCGCCACCGGGATACTTTGGCCAGGCTAACGGACCAGCCGCAGGTATGGGGGCGAGGGTGAAATGGTACAAAAAGCCACGTTTTGGGTCTGAAGTCGGAGAGTGTTTATTGCTACTCTTGCAGCAGCGCTGGT
Organism: Scopus umbretta; assembly: GCA_013400535.1. Lineage (NCBI taxonomy): Eukaryota > Metazoa > Chordata > Aves > Pelecaniformes > Scopidae > Scopus > Scopus umbretta. The sequence goes on from VZTL01022956.1 coordinate 118,039, forward strand.
GAGAGTAGATGACGATGTGCTTCGGTAATAAATGAGTCGTATGGCGTACAAACGCAGCCTCCGGTCGGTGTCCCTTTGCCACGTCTCCACTGGTGCTTCTGCCTTTTGAGTAGATAGAAAACGTTGCCTCTTGGGAGTGGCCAAGTCTGTATAGAAACAGTTAATTCTCCCGTGTTTGCACGTGTGAGACATCTCACTGTCGGTTGGAATAAACGCTTTTCCAGGACGTGGGGCGCCAAAAGGGAAGACCGGTCGTGGTGGGCGCCAGAAAAATCGTTTTGGGATTCCTGGAGCTAGTCAGTCAAACCTTCCAAATAGTCAAGCGAGCCAAGATGTGGTGTCCCAGCCTTTCTCCCAGGGTCCACTGACGCAGGGGTATATCTCCATGAGTCAGCCATCACAGATGAGTCAGCCTGGGCTCTCCCAACCAGAATTATCACAGGTAAGCAGAACTTCACGTGTAGTCTGCTCTTTTTCCTGGCTTTTATGTCGGTGTTCAGTGTTGCATGCACATCCTTGTTTCCTAGTACTGAGACAAATGGAAACTAAAGCCACTTCAGTGACTCAGCCACAGCGTTCTGTACTCCTCCACTTGGTGGGCTTTCTAAGTACACTCGGGTGTAAAAGTGAGATGCTGCATGTATAGACAGCAACTCGAGCCTTAACTTTGAACTGCTTGCCTGTTCAACAGCCAGCTATTGCAAAAACCTTTGTATTTGCGGCAATTCTGCAGCAAAACCAGTAGATTTTAAAAAATAAATAAAATAAAAACACGACACGCACAAAAAATATCCCCAAGAAAACCTCTCGGACTGTTATCATTAAGCTTGGCTGCTGGGTGTTCCGCTTTGTAAGGGAGCGCTTGAGCTTGGTAACGAGCGAGAGGCTTAATGCACGCTTTCGTTTTCAGGACAGTTACCTTGGTGATGAGTTTAAATCTCAGATTGACGTGGCGCTGTCACAGGACTCTACTTACCAGGGTGAACGTGCATATCAACATGGCGGAGTGACGGGACTGTCACAGTATTAGAGTGTAAGGCACCTGAGGTTCACTCCTCTGCTTCTTACCCCCTGATTTAAGTTCGCGAACGCAGCGCCTGTCTGAAGAGTGACGTCCCTAACGCCACCCCTGTTTTGCTCTCTTGCTTTCAGGTTGAGGAAGAAGAGCTAAGCTTGTGTGGAGCTTAGTTCATCAGCATTTTATTCTGGGTAATAAAAAAAAAAAATAAAATGGATACCTGTTTTCCACTGCTAAAACTGAAGCACCACTGTGTGAGAGCAACAGGAGAAAGAAACCAACCAACGGAGAGGAGAGAGAGAAAGGAGCGCGCGCGAGAGAGCCCACTGCTAGCTCACTGAGACAAGGAGACTGACCGGAGAGGAGAGAGAGCACCGAAGGACTGGCTGGCGCCTCACTGGGAAGGCAACTCACCCTGAAATGAGTGGTCAGCCGAGTCCCTGCTCCCCCAGTCAAACAAGCTCGAGAGAAGGGCCTTAAGCAGGTTTCACTTCATTCCATACTTCTCTTTGCGAGCAGGGCATTACTTTTCAGAGCAGACGGGGAGAGGAAAACCCTCATCTCAGAGTTGTTCTCGTTTTAAAGGGGTACTATATTTTAGCAGTAACTGTTTACATTTTAGAAGCAGAGTATCTTGAGGGGGGGAGAGAGAGAGTTCCTGACGAAGTGACAGCAAGCCAAGCAGAAATCCAGCAGAACATAGCTGATGCTCAACTCTGAGATGCAGGTTTTGTTGTCCAGCGCTGGCTCTGAAATCCTAGTGTCATCGTGTCGCCCACATTCTGAACGGGTCTTTCGTGACAAGGTGGTTTAAAGAGATTCTTTCAAAGGAGCACTGAATTTTTAGAAGTTTGTCTCTGAATTCTTAGTGGTGGACCTGGGAGATCCTTGTTCTGAGAAGCTTACAAAAAGTTTAAAACTAAATTAGAGCACCAACCTTGAGAACTTTCAGTGTGATTAAAAGTTGCAGCAGCCTCTTCTTCCTACATTGGATAGCAGTTAGAGTGAAAGGAGCCTGCGCGCTCGAGCAGGAGGAGGGTTTCAAAGTGTTTTCTGTATGCTTTAATTGGCTACTGTCTGGACTCTACTCTGTGAAAAACAAGCCTTTCTGTAAGATGAACTTTGCGCTTGAAAGGGGATGGGTTCCTGTGCCCTTCGGCCCTGGAGGAAAAGATGCTAACAGGCCTGCTTTACTCGCTCCCTCAGATCTGGGGAAGAAGTAGTGGAACCTGGGGATTATATTGGTTTTGAAGTAAAGACTCTACACCGCTACCGAAGCAGGTTGGGAAAATGGACAAAGCAGGCAGTTGTTGGAAGGTGGCCTCTGATAGCTGGGTATAATTCGAGATAATGGGTTAGGCTTTTGTGTGGCTTCTTCGGTGATTAATGCAGATAGCTGAAAGATTCAGGTGTTGAAAACCAAACCCGGAGCCTATTTTTCAGGTAGTGGACACGGCTGTGCCATCAATGCTGGCTTGAGAAATAGCTGGAAGTCAAAACTGAAAACAGCACATAAGAGAAGCCATCCAATTTCTAAGTTGTACCCATGTCTTAAGTCATATGGGAACACTGGGAGCATTTTATTTCTGTCTAAACCTTTTTAGAAACAGCGCAGAGAACTTAAAATTCCTACGGACCCATTTTTATCAGATCCCTAAATTAGACTAACCTCTGTCTCCGAATTGGCAAAGAACAGTAGAGAGTGATTCACTAACCTAGGTGTTTTTAAAGTTTGAATTCAGTTAGCTTTATACTCAAAGGGCTCCAAGTGTTTCTAGTCTTTTTTTGGGGGGGGAACTCAAAATACCTCTCATATGAATGTACTTAAAACGATGTAAAACCCACTTTTTGTAACTGGGGGGGAAAGCCCTTTCATTACTGTCCTTTCTGTAGATCGTTGACCCGCTTTCATAACCTGTATTTGCTGTAGTTTTTCCAGAGTGTCTCTCCCCCAGTGCAGACCTGGTGTAGCGTACCCACAAACCGTGAGTAGCGTGCACATAAACATGGAACAGGTGTTCAAAATTTTTCTTTCAGTCCTGCAGCAAATGTAGTTCAAGAACTGCAAAAGAAACTTTCCAGAAATGAAAACCATTCTTTTCTCATAAAAAGCCTCCAGAGTTTAGACTTCTAAAACGTGAAAGAATGGAGACACAGGCCACCTTCCTTCCTTGTAAGATGGACTGTTTTATTTATTAACATTGCCGAAGGGCTTTTTAATTTTTTTT
>VZTL01022956.1:121781-139895 GCA_013400535.1 Scopus umbretta
CAGGAAGACATTTCCTCGGCAAAGCCAACAGTGGTTAAACCTTTAGTGCTGCCCTGGAGGGAGAAGGCCCAGCTTAGCTTGGGAATACGTGGATCAGACCATGAAGACAATACAACATCAGTACGAGAACAACAGAAAAGCAATCTATGCTATGTTGTCAGGTTCACATTAAAAATGAAAAAACAAAAAATTCAAGTCTAACTGGGATCCCTTTCCTCTTTTCCCCCTTGCCCCCCCCGATAAAAGCGAAGCTGCAGGTGTGTCAGGAAACAGCTTAGGCCTCCAGCTGCCGTAAGAACTCGCTCCTGCATGCGGGACGGTGGAAGAAAAGCGGCGGCTCCTCCGTTGCTCAGAGCAGAGGGTGCGAAGCTGGGCCCCTGCCGCACAGCGCTGCTCTGCTGGCGCCCGTGAGCGGGGCCGAGCACAGCCACGCTACTGCAACGGGCTGGGCGCCACAGCCAACAACACCAAAACCCCAAAACTAAAACCCCAAAATAACCCCAAAATGCACAACGGTGTGAATGTGGTGCCTGCTGGAGCAAGGCTGTGCCGCCGGTGCCTGATCCTCGGCTGCCATCTGGCTCCAGCCGCGCTTCAGGCTGCTCCTGCAGCTGCCGACGGGGCGGCACGGATGCGGGACGCGCCACGCTGGTCTCCTCGATGTGCAAATGAGGTAAATTAAATACAGCAGGCTGGGAGGGAACAAGATGCCACCACCTCCACTGCACCACCTGGTGCCCACCTCCCCCTGCTTTACCCTTTCTTTCCTCAGCCAAAGACAGCTCCTCACGCCCCACGGGCCCTTTCGGACAACACCACAGCCGCATGTGGCTGGAAGGCAGCCATCCCCGTCGCCAACTGCACAATGAAAATGCCTCAGGCCTGAGTCCCCGGAGCAAGAGAGAACCCTGCGCTCCTCCAGCCCCTGCCCGCGCTGCGGGAAGGGATTCAGTCACGCAGCGACGCAGCTCGCGCCGTGACACCATACCGCTTCCTGCAGCGGGACCGGAGCCACCGCGTCACCTCCTCCCAGCACGGTGGCCGCGCTGCGGTCGAACCCTGCACCCAGGCAGCAGGGAACCACCAGCAGCGTTTCAGCGAAAAAAAAGGTCAACTCTTTTTTTTGCACTAAGCAAGCTGCAGCAGTTAGTTAGCCAAAAAAGCACAAGCCCTGCTGCTGCTCGCCTGAGCGGGTGCTTCGCTGGCACCAGCGGCAGCTCGGCCACGCGTGGGAGGGGTCTGGGATTCACAGCCTGGTGCTGCGGTCGCCCGTGGAGAACGGAACAGACAACCCGCGTCAGACTTGATCATCATCCCGCACCAGGCCACCGGCAGACGGCCGCTTGGAGGGCTGAGCACCCAGCTACTGCTACGTCCCTTTGTGCCAGACCTCCCCGGCTGCACGTGGAGAAGGGCAGCCCCGGGGGAGCTCCGAGACTCAATGCCCCAACGGGAAACTCCCTGAACACCAGCACAGAGGGGATTTAACGCACTTGGATTTATTCCATCCATCATTCAACGCTTCAGGCAGAACCCCAGGGCACACGCTCCCCCAGCCGCTCCGCTACCTGCAGCCACACTCATCCACCACCATGTCCTCGTAGTGCCTCAGCACCACGTTGTCATTGTTATCGTAGTAGAGGATGGAGATGGGGGACAGCCTGACGGGGACGCAGCAGGGCTGGGGGGTCCCCTCGGGGTCCAGCGAGTGCACCATGGTTTGGAGGATGGCGTGGTTGGTGCTGTTCAGCTCCGCTGTCAGGGGAAAGGGGCACTCGCCCAGGCAGTAATTCGCCATGTAGCCCTGGGGGGCGATGATCCAGTTCTCCCAGCCGACGTCGCTGAAGCTGATGTAAAGCCGCCTGGGCTTGCAGAGGTTGCTCGGAGTGACGGGAGCGTAGTGAGCACTTCTCCTCCTCCTGGAAGCCTTGCACTGCTGCGGGCTGAGGGTCACCACCAGGAGAGAGGCGTCCAGGAAGGAGTCGATGCTGGCGCAGAGGCTCTGCGGCCCCCCGCTCGCCAGGGCTGATGCACCGTCGCTGCCGCTCACCGAGATCTCCAGGATCAAACCCAGATTCCTGCTGTGCGTTCTCCAGTCCTTCGCCACCCCGCTCAGGTTGAAGAGAAGAGACTTGTGCAGCTGGGCGAAGGACCGCTCCACCAGCAGCTTTCGGCCGTGCTCGTGGGAATGCATCCCCCGTAGAGACATCTGGGCGGTTTGGTAGAGCCTCAGCTCAAAAACCTGCCCCTGGCTGGAGGTGTGGTACGAGTTGTGGCTGAATTTGATCTCTAGCTGAGCCATCGTCAAGAGCTCGCCCTCCTCCAGCACGGAGAGGTTAAAGTACAGCCGCTTCTGCAGACACAGCAACCTCTGGGGCTGCCCGTTATGAACGAAGTGGCCTGACAAAGAAGGAGAAATAGAGGAGGTGGTGGTTGAAGCCGTGTTACACTGAGCGGGATCAGCCTCCCAGTGCGCCACTTTAAGCTCTTGGCTGCACAGCAAGAGGACGATGGAGCTGACAGAGGCGGGCAGCCAAGCATGCCCACAGTTGTCGGATTGAGATGACAAGGCTGCAGCAGGGGCTGTCAGCCCAATGGCATGGCCTTCAGAAAGGTGTGGAGGTGCAAATGCTGCTAGCTTGGGCTCCAGCCTGCGGCACTGGGATGCTACAGCCGTTCCAGCATCTCCTCCGGATGCTACTTAACATCCCGGTGCGTTATTTTTCCCCAGCTGTAAATATATCCCCCCAGGACAGGGGGTTGTTGCAAGTGCCAGCCGTTTGGGACAGAGGGGAAAAAGGGGGCAAACAGCAGCAAACGTTAGGAGCTGGTAAGCTGCCTGTTTTAGCCAGCCCTAGGTTTCCACTGGAAACCTGGAACCACAAGAGAAGCGAGCTCCACGGTGTCTCGAGCCCTAGAGGACACCGAGCAAACGATTCCCATGTAGCTGAGAACGGCTCGGAGAGGCCGCAGGCTGAAGCGGCCAGATGTGCCGCGTGGCCCAGCCAGAGCCAGAAGGACAAACGGGAGGAGGGGAGGACGCAGCCAAACGGCCGAGCATCCCGTCCTGCCCGAAGCCGGGTGCCGCTCTCACTCGCTGCACCCGCAGCCACGTTACCACCGCCCAGGCGAGGAGACACCTCCTCCACCACCGCGAGCTCAGCGGGTCAAGCCAGCCACCTGGGACCAAACCAGCATCTCTGGACTGCATTAGGTGCCTCCAGGACAGAACCCCACACAGCTCCACACCTGCTGCCTTGTCTACCGACTCGTTTCTAAGCTGTAAATAATTATCTACAGCGTCTAGAGGGACCAGAGTTTACACAGCGGGGATTTCTCCTGGAGACCGATTCTGGCCCCTGCCCTGTCCTCCTCCAGCCTCTCCTACCTGCACCCAAGAGACAGAAAAGGAAGGACTGGGGCGAAGTCCCCCAGCCCGGAGATCAGAGGGGCTTCCAAAAGGCAGGACCCCAACCACGGCGTTTCTGTACCTTGGTCAGCGAAGACACGGATGATGTTCCCAGGGACATTAAATTCCTCCACCCTACAAGCATCTGCCAGGTCTTTGTTTGTAGAAGGCAGCGTCCTTCTCTTCTGGAAGATCCTCCAGAGCACCGGAGGCACAGGAACAGGGCTTTTTGGGCTGGGCTTGGTGGTCAAGCCCAAGGATTTTAACAGAAAACTTTCCTGCAAACTTAACTCCATCCCCAGAACCACAGTAAGGAGAGCCCAGGCAAGGCCGGCTCTAAAGCTGGCGTGCGTGGGGAGAAGCCACATTGCTTTGCTCTCCTTCCCGCAGACAAAGAGCAGCCTGGGCTGGGGACCTGAAGACAGGGGCCAGGGGGGTGTTGATTGCCTGATTGGAGCCTTTGATCTGGTTAGTGCTTAATTAGCACAGAGGGATTCCCAGGATTGGGCAGAGAGTGTGAACGGTCCCTCCAGGCTCCCCCGGGACCTGTTAACCCTTTGAGGCTGCGTGGCAGGAGGGCAGCTGCTCTCCTCCCTCAGAGCTCCTACAATCTCCATCACATCTCCACACCATCCAGGTCCAACACCACAGTCCTTGGCAGGGAAGAGGCTGCTCTTCCCCACACAGAGCTGCCAGCAAGTTGAACGCTGCTCCCATCCACTGCGGACGTCCCACCCGGATTCAGGGGGACACACAGATCAGGGTCTCCTCTTGCTCCCTCCTCCCAAATCAGGGAGGATTTTTTTCCTCCCCTAATCACAGCATCAAACACTTCTCTCTCAAGGCCGTCAACTTCCAGCACACCAAATCATCAAATTCTCCCTTCAGCTCGCTGCCGCGCACACGCCGCCCCAGAGCCGGCACGGAAAGACACCGGCACCCACCCTCGGCGCGGGGTCCCTGCCCCAGCCGGGCAGAGGGAGCCCCGTGGCCTCCCTGTTTGCGCAGCCCCCCCCTCCAGCCATCACACCTGACGTTACGCGCGCGCACACAGCGCTGGCCAACGAGCTACCCAGCTAAATGTCGAAGCCTGGGCAAGCCGGTGCTATAAAATTCGGTTTTACAGCGTTGCTGACCAGACACCACCACTACCCCAACTCGGCACCGTCGCTGCCCCAACTCTGCTACGGCCCAGCAAATATCTGGATATCGGCTTCCTTCGTTTCCTCCTTCCTGCAAATCCCGCTTGAAAGCCAAGGAACTAAAGCACTGAGCTGTGCCCCTCGGAAACCCTGCTAGGCGATGACAAGCGAGAAGGTGACGGGTCCTGCCACGGCCTGGGAGAGTTTCCATCGGCCCAAGTCACATTTTGCTTTCTGTTTATCGAGGAACTCTCCCTGTGGCTCACACAATGGAGTTAAATCAATATGACAGACCAAAAACAAAAGGAAAAAAAGACCACCAAAACAATTAACCACAGTCCGATGCCTGGAATGAATGCCCTGGATCCTCCTCCAGAGCTGCCCATTGTCCCTGGCTGGGAGGGAGCTCCGCTTCCCAGGGAGCACACAGGAGCGGTGGGTCCTGGCCCCGCGAGAGGAGAGCAATGGAATAATCTTGGTCTGAGGAGCTGTCAAATCCACAGGGCTTCCCAGCACAGAGGCACACAGCCCAGCCGCAGGGACCCGGCAAGGCTCCGGGCTGGTGCTGCCTGGAAAACCAACCCAGGGAGCAGAAACGATTCAGTTTTCACTTGAGCAAGCAGACATTACTGGGCAAGAGCCTAGAGACCCCTCCNTTTCGGTTTTCACTTGAGCAAGCAGACAGTAGGCAGTAGTTGCCCCAGTAGGGCAAGAGCCTAGAGACCCCTCCCCAGGGGTCCCCTGCAGGACTGGGACTGGCTTTTTAAGCAACTATATAGGACTTACATAGGCTTTTTAAGCAAATTAAATCTCCTGGCCCTCATCCAGCAGGGCAGGAGGCCGGAATAACGCTCCAGGGCTGGGTTTCCAGGCAGATCTGCACATGGGGACTGCGCTGCGTCTCCAGATGTACGTGGGCAGCTCTGCGTCCGCGACGCCTCCTGAGGAGGAAGGCTCAGAGGTGCACTGCACCGCCTCTCTAGTCCCTGCTTGGCAGCTAGAGAAGCGCTGGCTTTGGGCTCCCCTTGCCTGGGACGGCGATGCCAACGGAGGAGAGGACATTTCCCTCCCCAGTTTGACGCCGGGTGGGAGGACCCTTCAGGGCTGCTGAGGCAGGGTCGGTGGGGAGGTCCAGCAACAAAGACAGGGGAAATCACAAAGGGCCTGGGAATAGCCGAGGGGTGGAGCGACAGAAGAAACACCAGGGGACCTAAAGCCAGCTCCAAATCCTACCTGGACCAGCAAAGCCACCAGCCTCTTAACTGAACCAGCACGGACTGGCTACAGAAAGCACATCAGCATCGGGTGAAGCCTGGTCACAGGCAAGCCCCAGGAGGGGCCTGAGCCTGTCAGTGGCGTCTCTTCCCCAGCTCCGGGCAGGGGATAAAGGGGTATCGGGGATGAAGTTCTCCTTGTGCCTTTCATTCGCTGGGTTTGAGCGTAGGGTCCCGGGTCAGTCCCCAGATCCAGCCCGGCTGCCCAGGCGGCGGCAGCCACGCTGCCCTTATAACCGCTTGTCTTTCACAAGTCCATTCTTCAGGTGCACCCTGTGAAAGAGAGCAGAGCAGACCGTGAGCCTTGGTCTCCGCGCACACTCTCCCCCTCTTACTTTCACAAATCACTACTGAGGTCAGACCCGTCTCCACAGGCTCACGCAGACGATTTGTCCCCAGTCAGCCAGAGCTGCTCTGTGGGATCCAGCCTCTTGCCAGACTTTGTGCGCGCCACACAAAGCGCAGATGCTGCTCAGAGACAACAGCCTCAAGCAAAGAGCCAGGGGAAGGGGTGGGTGAGGATTCACGGGACAGGAAGATGGATGGACACACCACAATGCCGAGGCGTGGAGAGACAAAGCCCTTCTCCTGATACTTGCAGCAATGTTTTATACCCTGTGTCAAGGCATCCCGCTGCTCTTCTGTTTTCCAGCCCAATGCTGAGCCCTTTGACAGCGGCTCCAGAGCCCTGGGAGGTCTGCCAGCATCCCTGCCCCTAGCCCACAGATGCTGTGCACATGTGTAATTCCCCCCCAACCCACATACCCTTCTTTCAGAGCACTGGGCAGCTGGAGTCCAGCCTCTTTCTTCTTGGCCATTGTGGTTTTCTTGCTGTCCTCCACGTCGTACTCGCGCACATCATTCACCTCTTGCATCTGCCCCATCAGCACCTTGGCCACAAAGAGGATGATGTACTGTGGGAAGAGAGACACTGTCAGCCACAAACCCCTCAGAGCTCCTCCACCCAACCTACCCGCTCCCATTTGCTAAGCTGGCCCTTCCTCCGCTGCCCTCAGCCCCGGGAAGGGCAGGGCAGATCCCTCTGGGCCGGCCAAGGCCCTGGGTGATGGGCTGTGTGGACGTGGCTGATGACCTGCAGCAGCGGGAGGCAGCATTCCTGCAAACTACCCTTAACAGATTTCATCCCCACAGGATGATGAACTCGGAGGCTACCCGGCTCTGCCCAGGGTGGAGCTTGCTGGTGTGAGCCCTCCGCATCCACCCTTTTCACCCCCTCCCCAAAGCTCCAGGGGATGCCAGAGCATTTACACCCACATCAAGTTCCAGCCTGCCTCACCGGCTGTTACCGTTCCCTCCCCGTGGATCCGGAAGGTGCGAGATGGTCTGAATTCCAGTGCAGAGGAGCCCCCCGGGCACTGACAGGGGTTCCCCTCCTCCCCTCCCAGCCATCCCCCGGTCCCCTGAGGCCGCCCCCCTCCCCGCAGTCCCCAGACAGGCGGCAGCAGGCGCGATGTGGGAGCAGCAGAAGAGGGAGACGCTAGCGTAGGGGTTGCTGAGCTCCCCCTACTCACCAGAAACCAGTAGATGTTCATCAGAGTGAGGACAAGGAGCAAAGCATTGAAGAAGAAGTAGAAGGGGATGTTAGGGACCGACTGGAGGCTGGAGTAGCAAGTGGCGTAGAGCACCTTGAGGGGAAACCAGTAGAGACGGAACCAGAACCTGCCAGGGCAGAGGGAGCAGGGTGGGTTTAAGGGCTCACTGGGATCCCGAGGCGTGAGACCCAGAGCAGCTTCCCCCAGCACAACCTCCTGCCTCCAGGCAGCCCTCGCCAGCTCCCCTTGCAGTCCCTGCTCTGGCTCGGGTTTACAGGTCTGGCTCCAGACAGGGCTTCACACAGACCCTGCGAAAGGGCAGCTCTTGAAGGGAGGATCCAATTTGTGTGGGCAGAAAAGGCTTGGCACCAGAGGCAGGGCAGAGGAAGGGCTTTCCCAGGGTAGAGAGGCAGCTCTGCACTGCAGATTATCGCAGCTGGATGGGGGACAGGAAGAGAATATAGCTGGAAGGTTTTCTTAGTCCTGTGCATCCCTAGTTTATGACTAAAAACCTTCGCTGCTCTCCTCCCCCCAAATTGAGGGCTCTTGTTGCCACCCCTGCTTTCCAGAGCAGCCCCTGGAGAGGGAGGAAGGAGACAAAGGGACAAATGAGGAGTGACAACCTGTGGGTTACCCATCTCTATTCTTCATCTTTTTTTTCTCCTGTCTTGCCCCAAGAGGAATAGCAAGACTGGAATCTGGGACAGCCCTAGGTCCCATTTCCTTCTTGCAAAAGTGCTTGTTACTGCTAAAACCAAGCGAGTGGGAAAATGGAAACAGGTCCTCCTCCCCTGGGGTCATTTGTCATGCTGCAAGCGAGATTTCACAGGCACTTCTGTGGTGACAGACGGCAAAGTGACTACAGAAGGATTCCAAGCCCAGCATGGGGTCAGGCTCTGCGGGAACCTCTTCCCAAACAGTTTTTGAAAGGGCCTGTTCCCATGCACACAAACCCAGGCGGCCGGCTGTACCCCGGGGCATCGGGGGGGTTGCAAAAGCTGGCAAGGACGGTTGGAAGTGGGATCAGGCAGACAAACTCACCAGCTGACGCTGAAGGTGAGGCAGCCGATGTTGGAGATGACGTCGTTGAGGCGATGATAGACTCCCCCCCGGTGCTTGAAGTAGACGTTGAGCTTGGTGAATTCCAGCTGCACGTCATTGATGTCGTGCAGGAAGAGCACCAGGATGCCCACGTTGTGGTACCTGTAGGAAAAAGGGGAGCAGGTAGGGAGATGTGTGGGGTGGCAGGTTGATGTTAGCACCCAGCACCCACGGTCCATCACGCCCAGAGCAGACAGACTCCCTGAATAACCCCAGGCAACCAGACCTGGCACGGCACAGGGTAGCGACGTGCTGCAGGGTGGGTCTGGCACCGTGCAATGGCTCACGAGCGCTGGGATTGCTGCGATAGCACGGAGCCAGGGTTAGGGATGCAGGGGAGAACCCACACCAACCCAGCAAGAGTCCTGCTGCTACGTGCCCCCGAGATGCACGTGAGCACAGAAAAGGCTGCAGCTTTTGCTGCGTAGCTGCGCCAAGCTGGCCCGGGCACGTTGCAGAGGGGCAGCGTCACAGCCAGGGACCTCACCTGAAAGCGTAGGAGGCGGCTATGAGGGTCAGCGTGACCACATGGTGGAGAAGCATGACAATGGAGTCTTTGCGCCACGTGTCCATGTAGGCGGTGGCGTAGATGGAGTGCCCGTAGAAGCTGCACTGCAACAGGTAGGCGATGGCGATGTCCGTGGGCACGTCCATGCCCTTCTTCCAGTCTGGGGCGGGACAAAGACACCCAGGTGAACCCAGAGCCACAAGCACAGAGCTTCCATCAGCAGCAGAGACAGGAGTGCGAAGAGCGGGGAGCAAGCAGCAGCCAGAGCTGGCCCGAGCAGCCCCGGCACTTCGCTGTGCTCCGGTGCTCCCGTTCAGAACCTCACAGGTGCAAAGGAGGCAAAGGCTGGAAGAGCGCCCAGGTATCCTGGCTCCCAAACTCTGCCTCTGGCATTAGACCCACTCCCTCTCCTAGATCTAAGGGAGAAACCTCGATTTACTTCTCTCCGGCTTTAACTACTCAACCCCATTCCCCTCCATCCCGACACATCCCAGCCCCTGCTGTCTGCAGTAGCCACTAGGTGACTCTCTCTGTAACGAAATGCACGGAGACAGCCTGTTGTGCCCTTTCTGTACCCACAGCGTCATAGAAGAGGCAATTTAAGGGTTCAGTCTTCTCTTTCGCTCACCCCTGCTCCCGTTCCCTTGTTCAACCCAGAGGTCCTACGAACCTGGACGTCCTAATCCCATACCCACATCTCCCTTGTTCTTACTGTACCGTAAAAGACAGATGGCGGGTCGTAGAAGAAGGGGTAGTCGGTGAAGAAGAGCAGGTAGACGCCATACGACCAGGATAACGTGTAGAAAAGCAGCTTCCAGGCACTCTCAGGCATCTTGGCAGCATCTTTCGGCCGCAAGTTGCACCACTTCCCGAAGGGCTGCAAGAAGAGGGGAGAAGTATCGTCACACAGGGCAGAAACGACAGGCCCTGGGGAGCCCAGGGCAGAGTTCACCGAACCTCCAAGAGACTTGAGCACTGTACGCTGTGCGCACTACCGGACAGGGCAAAACCAGGGTCACGACCCCCATTTTGATGGCTTGCTTTACAGCAGAAATAAGGAGGCCAAAGAGGCTGTAGAGAGAGCCTGAAGCGGGGACAGACACGAGGCCAGAGATGCTGCCGTTCAGCCTTGGCCGCTCGGGAAAGCTGCGAAAGCAGAGCCTCGTGGAGAAGGCAGAAGCCTAGGGCAGGCGTCCCACAGTCTGGGCAGCACTCCATCACCCTCGCTCCAGGAGCAGAGCTGACCACAGCTGCCTTCTGCAGAGCAGAGTCAATAACTAATAAAATAAAAATCAAGCCCTATCTGCACAAGGAAACCCAGAAGAGGAAGCTGTAGCAATACTATCCCGTGCATACGGACTTTGCAGCACCGCCAATTCCCAGGAAAGAGCTTTTCAACTGAAGAGGCAAAGGCTTTGCAGAGTCCTGAACACACAACCGCTGCTGCTCCCCAACCAGCACGGCACAAGACTCCCCTGCGCGTGCAGCCGGCGCTGGAGGGGGCCAGCTTTGCGGGTAACGAGTCAGTAAAGGCCGGGGCACCGGGTCCTCTTGCTCTCTCATACCAACCCACGCTCACCCGTGTTCCCAGCAGCTTTTCTAGCAGATCAGCACCGAAGCGCTGCCGGTTTCCCCTGCCCGCTGTGGTTTGCGGCACCCCTCCCACCGGTCGGGACTCGGAAATAGGAGCCAAAGCCTCCCCAAATATAGCCAAAGCGAGGGAAGGGTGGGCGAGCAGTTCTGCAGATTGCTCACGCTAATCAGAACGAAACTTTCTCGCCCCGAGTTCCCCCCCGCTCCCGGGGACGATGAGTACCACCCAGCTCTCCCGACACTCGCGCTCTGCAACGCTGAGAGCGCCGGGCCACTGAGGCCGGGGACAACTTGGAAATCGTGGTAAAAGCAAAGCCCCAGGATGAAACAGCCTCAGCTCCCCAGGAGTAGAACGGAGCAGCTGACGCTAGCCTTCGTCTTAGACCGCGTGCCGGAGAGCGAGCGATGCTGCACGCTGAGCGTGCCCTCAGCCCAGCCAGGGCTCCGGGCATGGATGTTTTCCCTCTGTGGCAGCTGAGCAACACCAGGCACCGTTTCTGCTTCTCATCACGAGAGTGACGGAGCCACATCAGCCCGGCCAACCTCCGCAGCCCCTGGCCGTGGCTGCAGGGGAGCAGTCAACAGAGGGGAGGTCGCTCAAGGTCCAGAGGGAATCATCACTGCCCGAAACACAGATAACGCCCAAAGGCCGCCAGCTGAGAGCTCCCCAGGGAGAGACCAGATAAGCTCGAGATGAAAACAAAATGCCTGCAAAGTAACCGTACCCTGCCCCAGGTCAGCACTTTCTGCGGCCGGAGCTCAGCTCCTCGATGCTCAAAGGCTATATTAAGGCCCCAGCTGTCCCACTGCCTGGGACAGTGGCTGGTCTGGCTTTTAGCCCCTCTCTGCATCAGATTTTCAAAGGACTCTGCTCCAAGCATTGTCCCAGCGTAAAAGTGCTTTGTTCCAAGCTCTGAGTTTCCCAGGACTGGCCAGACCTGGAAGCACCAGCCCCACAAAGCTCTGCCAAGTTGTCCGTATCCCCTCCAGCTAGAGAGGCGCAGCTCTGGCCTCCCCTGGTGCATCTCGCATTCAGAGCATGGCCGTCCTCATTGAGAGCAGGAACACGCTGCTGCCAAGGCTTCTTCCAACAGGAGCCACGGCAGGAAGAAAGAGGGGGAAGCTTGAAGGCTGAATAAATAATGCAGAGAATGAAAGTCCTGAGCCCAGAAAGCATGAATTATTTGTGTCTCCATAGAGCGGAGCATAGAAGCAGCTCAGATATGGGGACGGCTCACCGCGCTACCACGACAGTGAGCTGCAGGGCTCCCTGCCCTCCTCAGCTGGGGCGGGATTTAGGATGCTGAGCTCAGCCTCAAATCCCTGTTGCAGCCTTGCTGCCGGTCACCAGCCAAGTCGCTTCGCCGCTTCTCCGCACCTTAGTTCCCTACTTGCAAAGGGAGAAGGACACCACGTTTCTACCCCCCAGGCAGGCAGAGCCGATGACAAGGACCATCACCCACGGGGCAGGCACGTACTGCTGAGACGACCCGCATCTTACGGACACTCAGACCCTGGGCAGCAGTGCAGCGAATTGCCACCGCGAGCCCGCAGTCAGGGCCCGATGGACAGTCCACTGCAGGCACGGCAGCAGCTCCCAGCCTGGAGCAAAAGCAAAACCCAGGGAAGGACCACTCTGCCCCAGCTTGTGGCAGCTAGTGCTCAGAGAGGTTTTAGCCCTCGCTGCATGTATGGTTAATGACAAGTCCTGGAGAGAGCCCTCCTCCTCCCTCAAACAGCCACAGGGCACCTCAGGCTGTACCCCGAGCACTACAGAAACAGGAGCTGGCTCTTAGATTGGTTTTTAGGAAAAATGTCTTTCCTGAAAGAGTGGTGAGGCATGGGAACAGGCTGCCCAGGGAGGTGGTGGAGTCTCCATCCCTGGAGGGGGTCAAAAACCATGTAGACGTGGCACTTCGGGACATGGTTTAGTAGGCATGGTGGTGTTGGGTTGACGGTTGGACTGGATGATCTTAGAGTCTCTTCTGACCTTAATGATTCTATTCTATATTCTGTTCTCTGGAGCAGACACAGGGAAGGATCAGAAGAGAACCAGCATCTCCCAGAACACTGACCCACACAGGGGGCTGGGGGGGACAAATTAACATCCCCGGGGAGGCCCCACCAAAACCTGGACGGCTCGCAGAGGGAAGCACAAGCCAAGGAGACGCAGGGACCAGCCCACACCAGGCAGGAGGCACATCTACCTTCTCCCTGGGGGTGGGAGACGCACAAGGTGGGGGGGTGTCCTTCCGCTACCCGGCTGCCGTTCCCACGGCAACGGTGCAGAGATGCCTGTTGCTAAGGGTGACGGGTGCTGCGGCGGGAACGGCGGATCTGGCTCCGGCTGAAAGAGCCCCAGGCTCTTGGCAAGTGATGTAATGGGGCTTCGCTTAAAGAGCAACCGGCTCTTCCTCCCTCCTCCTCCTCCTCGTTACCCCCGCGCAAACCTTCACAGGCATCTTCTGATTCACTTGTAAAAGCAACCGCTCCGAGGGACGTGACTGTTCCCCCTCAGCGCCGTCCCGCACAACCTGGGGGGGCCGCGGGGAGGGAGGGAGCAAAGCAGCGGGCAAGAGCGCGCTGCGAGAGCGGTTTGGAGCTGCAGCTTCAAAAGAGAAACCGAATGGAAACCGTCGCTGCCCACAGCTCTGCTGAAGCGTCAAAAAAATACTCGTAGCAAAAAGCAAACACATGCTCTCTCCCTTCTTACAGCCTCCGGCACTAGAGGAAAGCAGACAGTCCCCTTAAATCTACAACCAGCTAAAGCAGCAGGACGCGAGTCCTTCCAGCAACTTGGCAGGCTTGCAGTGATGGGTTATGAATCGAGGCTTGTTACAGAGGAATTGTATCCCCCAGACCGCCCCCATCGCCTCTGCCACCTCCCCAGCCTAGAGACGAGGGCCTGGCCAAATCCCAGCCGTGCCGCGTCTGGCTTCTGGGCACAACGAGTTCCCCAGAGGAACACAAAGGAACGGCTGGCACGAAGCATCCTCAGCCCAGGGAACTGGCAGCTTTACATCAGCTTTTACTCAATGCAGATAATAATGATGAGCAAGCAGAGCTCCAATTCAAAACCCGGCCACAACCGACAGCTACTGCCCCTTCTGCGGCGGTGGCACGGCTCCCCGCAGCCCGATGCGCTGCTTCTCAGAGCTGCGACGGTGCCTTTCCACCCCGAGGGACTACGTCCCTTCCGTACCCAGCCTGGACGCCGCTCCCCACCGGCTGCCACCCCCTGCCATGTCAGGGATGGGGCACGGAGCCTGCAGAAGGAAAGACCCAGTTAAACATCACTGTTCTCTAAACCCGAAGACATGAGTCTCCTGGAGCCCGGGGATCCAAGGGCTGTCACCCCACTAGGAAAGGGGAATGAACCGAGCACAGCACGAAGAGCTCCAGCTCTCACTGCTCCATCCCTGCGCGGGGCAGCGAGCCACCCAGTGCCTCAGTTTCTCTGCCCGCACAGCAGCTAAGACACTAGGAAGCTGTGCTAGGCTCTGGACAACACTTTCCAGATAAACACGTAGAAAAGGGCACTACGACAACAGCAACAAACCAACAGATGTTATTTCTTCCTCTGTTCCTCTGCAAGCAGTAAAAATTTGCCCCTAAGAGAGAAAAGCAATAGAAGACACTCTTTGAAGACAAGACACGGCTGCCCACAGGGTGCTGCGGGGGCTGAATAACCTCCTCATGCCTGACCGCTGACACAGCGGCACTGGGAGAGCAGCCCCCGCCGCGGCAGCGCAGCTTCATTCCCCGGGGTGAAGAAAAGACCCATTGTTGTGGCTTTCTCCCCTTGAGTTTCCAGGGTTTGTGCTTCAAACAGCGGGCAGAGGACCGCGGGACGAGGCGAGGCAACGGTGGTGCGGCAGAGCCTTCTCCCACCCCTGGGCTCGGTGGGTGTCCTCTGCTCTCAGCGGAGATTGAGTGGCGGGTGTTCGGGACAGCGACAGCTCTCCCTGCCTCAAGACCCGTGCCCAGTGCTGAGGCTTGGAAAAAAACAAGTCTCGACAATACTGTAGGGTGGAGAAAAGTTGCATAAGTCACCAAAAGGGATAATAGGGACCCTTGCTTTCCAGCTTCCACATCCTTCCTGGGGCTATACTGGATCACTCACCTAGGAACCCTGCTCTCCAGAGCACACTTACCAATTTACACACCGCTTTTCCTTGCAGAGGACGCTGTGACGTCCTACAGATTTTGACACCACTAAGATAGCAAGCTGACTAGAGCCTGGGCCACAAATGGAAAACACTTACCCACTGCAGAGAAAAGGCAGGCAGCCATTAAGGGCAGAGGTGATACCTGGTGGACATCACCAGATCCAAAGGCAGCTTTCATACAGGGTGGATTTTGCTCACTTACGGACTTACACTTAGCTGACTTCGGTGACTTGAACTCCCAGCAGCCAAGACGGCTCAGGGTAGTTGAGGGCTGCAAGTCTCTGCCTAGGCTTGCCGCAGCTATTCTGGATGGTCTTTGTGCGTGAATCCAGCCGCGCTCTTAAGTTTTATCTAGTCAGGTTCACTGCACTGCTCAAGACCTGCTTGGGAAAGGAGACTGCTAGCACAGGCTTGCTGAGCTCCAGGCGCTTCACCAAGCCTTTCCCAAGCGGAGTTGCCTGGTCCTATTCCAACGGCGCTTGGCCTTGGCATTGCTGGGCTCAGCTGCCCTGCAGGCTGTTTAACTAACGCAGAGATGCTCAGGTTGCTGCTTTTTAATCAAGCTCCTCAGAGCCTGGCTGCAGCCGCTCTCCACGCAAGGGACACACCAAGGACGGTGGCTTTCAGAGACCGACGGAGCTCAGACGCTACCTGCGGCAGGAGGACAGGGGCACGCAAACCGAGGAGGCTTCGAGGGACGGGAACGCTTGCCTAAGAACCAGCTCGATCTTCATTTCTGAAGGTGGTCTGCAGCTCCAGTGAGCTCGTACAATCGGATGCACCCCGAGTATCATTCGGGTTTGCGCACCCAGTAGTCAACGAGACAAAGAGCAGAGACTCTCGGGCCAGACCCCAGAGAGGGACGGCTGTGTCCCTCAGGCTGGGGATGCCCCTGCCCCCAGTATAGCTGACTTTGGGGGTCTTTCCCTACTTAGTAATCCACATTTGCTCAGTTAACTGGGGTCTCTCCCACACCAAACGCACAACTCCTTTCCGTATTTGCACCAAGTGAGGATTCCGTGAAGAAGAGGCAACGGGCCAAAAGTTACCTTTGCTCCAAGGACGATGGGGAAACCACGTCTAATGCACAGGCACCGACCTAGCCATTGGATAACGGTAAAAGTCGCCACTTTCAAACCCTAACCAAACCCTCCCGTCACAGGCGCAACCTTTACCGCTTCTTCAACCCAACCGTGAGACCTTTTGTGACAAAGGTGTTCCAGGATAAACGCTGCTGTGGTCCTAGAAGGGAGCAAGGAGCCCACCTCCTCTCGATCCCACCGATAAAAACGGGGCCAGGCAGATAGCGCAGGAAGAGGTATGTGGCTTTAATGCACTTGTTTCTCAGAGGAGCGGTCACAGCCACAGCCGAGTAAGGCGCACTTTACGCGCCAAGCTTCGAGGCCTTGCGGTAAGAGTCACTTCCTCTTCAGATGCAGAGAATCACAATCCAAGCGGCAAGATTTATTAGTTAGAAACAACACGCAGGAAGGTAGCATTCTCCAGACACCGAGTGGATTCGTTTTTATAACCGCGTTTCAGTTCTTGGGAACATGAAGGGATTCAAAATGAGGAAGGATGCTCTCCGAGTCTGCGCTGCGAAGCGCAGAGTTCCGAGCACAGGAGAAGTTTCCTTGCAGGAATAAACAGGAGGTCATTTTTTCTCCCCGGATTTCCTCCTGAACGACCCCACTCCGCTGCTACCCGTACAGGGGCCATGCAATACAAATTGATTTCCTAAATACTGCCAGAGGTTCTAGAGGAAAGCTACAACCTCCAGCTTTCCTAAGAGCAAGTCCAGCAGAATAAATAAAGAAAAGTTTCCGATCCTTTAAAGAAAAAAATAAAATATATATATAGAGATATAGAGATATATATATAGGGGGAGAGAGTTGTCTCTCCCTACTGCTACCCTTCCGCCTATCCGCTGGGAGAAAGCTGATGCTGTCACCATTGCGCTCAGCATCTCATCACTATAACACATGCAGATGTAGCCGCAAGAACCGGCTCCGATCAACCCCCCTCACTCTTCTGCAGTTACAAGTGTGACCCATTTCTCCGAGGGAACGATACCTCGGCGCTCGGACAAGCTGCCAAGCACCCTCCGAGGGCACCGAGCGGGCTCCGCAGCACGAAGAGCTTTTTTTCCACGCTCTGGTCGCCACTCGCTCTGTAAAGCTGAGCCTTACACAAGGAGAAACTGGAGCACAAGGGAAATTACCTCCAATTTGTTACGACAGGCCTAGGGTTACCTCCAACCTTGTTCAAGCCAGGCGCTGCGCGCTGCCCATCGGCAGCCACAGGCAGACAGGGGTGCAGGTAACCAGGAGAAATTCAGTCCTACGTAAAAAGCCGGCACGTTACCTTGCCTACATACCGCTTCAGCAGGTTCAAATAGCTCCAGAGGACTTAGACTGGAACCTTGCACAAGGTCAAGATCCCACCTCGCGTTACCAGATAGGCAAAGACAGCTCGGAACAGCAAAGGAAGAGCCGCTTTAAAGGCAGGCTCGGCAGCGGATAGGGCAGAAAGGACAGCAGTAACTCTGGATAGCCTCATTACGGGGTGCACGGTAGCTGTCTTCAATCTGTGAAGCAGCCTCCGAAGGAAAGCAGTTCACCCGGGGAGCAAGGCCTGGCCCCTGGAGCCGCAAAGAACCACACGTGCTCTGCCAGCTACTCAAGGCCTTGTGCCGTCGTACTCATGGGTAGGCGAGGAAAGGGTCGGTCTCTGCACCCCCGAGAGCCGAGGGCTATCCTCCGACCCGAAATACTGCGCCTCCATCGCTTCTGCCTTTCAAGAGCAGGGAAACTGCAGAGCGAAGCGCACAGCGTCTCCGCTAGGAAAGCGGCGTGGAAAAGATCGCCTCTGCTGGGACCGAGCCATCGGAAAGAGAGGGGAGGTCTCATGTCGTTACCTACGCTTTTCACAGCGAGAAATTAAACCGAGCCGCTCGTCCCTCCCGGAGATGTCCTGCTCATCCTGCCCCCCACAAAGTACTGTATCAACGCGGAGGGGATGGCGGCCAGCGAAGGCGTTCGGCGGCTGCCGGGGTGGGATGCTGGCATCCCCGCATCCCCCTGGCTCAGAAGAAGGTCAGCACTGCGGTACAGCAGCCATCCCCACGCCAGGCTCTCGCCGCCGCCGCCGCACCGGGGAGGGATGGATGTTTTTGGGGAGGGACAGCATTTTTCATGCAGACCACGGGTGACAGGCAGAAACGTGCTCATCTTCCTCCCCCATGCAAGAACTAACCCCCACCGCCTGGGATGCGGTGAAGGGGAGCTCCAGGGAAAAGGGGGGAGCGCTCTGGGGGAAAAGGGGAGTTCTGGGGGAAAAGCGGGGGAAGCGCTCTGGGGGAGAAG
>VZTL01022958.1:0-19847 GCA_013400535.1 Scopus umbretta
TTGGTGTAGATGCATTTCAGTTGTTCTATTGTTCCTGCCACCTTTTTGGCGGGGAGAAGCCCTAATTCATACATAGCTATTTTCGGGCACTGCCATGGTTTCTAACACATCCATAACCCTTGCATCTTTGCTGCTGCATGGATCTTCATCCCTTACCTCCACTGAGACAGCAGACCAAAAGACCTCGCTAGCACACTGTCCCTCAAATATTGGTGTCCTGCCCCCAGGCTTATCTCTAGCAAGCCTGGTTTTATACCTTTCCACCTTCAAATCTAGTTTAAAGCTCTTTCAATGATCCCTGCAAACTCCTGTGCAAAGATCTTTTTCCCTCCTTTGAGACAGGCGTACCCTGTCTGTCACCAGCAGGCGTGGTGTCATGTAGACCAACCCATGATCAAAAAACCCAAAATGCTGCCAGTGACACCAGGTTCAGAGACAGGTATTGATATGCTGGCTCTTCCTCTTTCTTCCCTCATCATTCTCTGCAACTGGAAGGACAGAGAAGAACATTACTTGTGCTCCTGATCCCTTAACCAGTCATCCCAAGTCCCTGAAGTCTCTCTTGATTGCCCTTGGATTTCCTGTTGCAACTTCATTGCTGTCTACCTGAAAAATCAGTAATGGATAGTAATCTGAGGGCCATACCAGGGTAGGAAGCTTTCTATTTTCTAAATGTCTGTTAGTGGTGACATCTCAGTATCTTACATTCACAGCCCACACCAATGTTACCCGACCAGTCCATTACTCTTCCAGCTCTCCCTGCCCAGGAATCTGGTACAGAGGAAGGATGAACAGGTTCAACTGTCAGAGAAAACTCTTGCTGGCATGGCCCTGGCACATGACGGGTATAGGAGAAAAGAAGAATTGAGCTCTTCAGCAGACATGCCCTTAACACCCCTTCCAACCCCAAAGCTCTCCCCGTTCAGGGAAAGAGCTGGTAGATTTGGCCCATACTAAGTGGAAGGAGGAAAAACCACCTGAGTACCACGTACATCATGAAGGTATGAAGGACAATCTAAGACTGCTTTGGGCACACTAACTTTTTATTACTTATTTTTTCCTCTGCATTACCTTAATTATGAATTAAAGAAAATATATTACCCAAATACACACAAGTTAATTGTGCATACTTGTCATTAGCATTCACCTAGCAGCAGATAAAGATTTCTTTTTTATTTCATTTTATTTCATTTAATTTCATTTTTCATTCCACTCCTTTCCATCCCATTTAAAATACTTCCCAATCATTTTATAATACTTTCACTTGAAGCTGAGAAAAATTACATATTCACCAGATTTAGGATATTCTGTTAATAACACATCATCATTCCTGACATCAAAGGATTTAAGAGCTTTAAAAATTTCTGGCTGCTTATCACAGCAGGGTACAAAACTCCCTGGAAAGAGAACATCAGCTTTTCTGGGGACAGATTATCAGGGGCAGTTATAACATTGTCCAGCATGTCAATGAACTTCTTGTTGTCCGTTTTTTTCTTCCTATGGCTGTGTAAATCTGTGCAAGCAGTGATATAAAAGGGCAGTTAGGTTATTTGTTTCTCAGCAATCAAGTAAAAAACTTGTCTTGCATGTTTATAAAGATAACACTAACAAACTGTGGATAGTTTTGAGGACTTACCACAAATCCATATGATTTTGACCCCTGTATCAGAAGTGCTGGCAATGACACAACTCCTATCCTTGTACTGTTTGCATGAGGCTGTGCAAACAGCTGTCAGCAAATGATGAGCAAGAGATCTATCTCACTTAATGGAGCAGGGTCCGGTGACTCCCTGACCACCTGTGTAAGCAGGAGAACCAACAGGTGGATTTTTCACTTCAGATATGATCCTGTACTAATGATTTTGGCCACAGTTTGTTGTCTCTGCACAGTATCACACTATCAGGTGGATGCACCAGTTATAGTGTCTTTCCACAGACCTCAATTACTCAGTGTAAATGAGGCTGGAATCAAGCAATGGCATATTGTGGATATGATAAGAAGAAGCCTAAAAGCTCTGGACATCTGGATAGCAGGGCTGTCCAAGAGCCATAAATTCCAGAAGCTTGAGTTTGCCTCCAGGTAGGCTGGAAAGAAACTGCCTGCATTTTCCCAGAAATTTCTTAAAGACAAATCATTATTAGAAAATGTTTCCATTGGAAAAGTTGTTGGTTTTCAAATAAAATTTCTTTCATCAAACAATCTCTGATTGCTTCCAGCAGTTACCCAGCTCCTCTGTCAATGTACTGGGCAGGCACCTGCTTCTTCAGGCCCCTCTCCTTTCCATGCCTCTCTGCAGCCCAGCATATTCAAGATCCTTGAAGCTCATTTTCTGACTCCCAGATAGTTCCTGATGCACAGACACGCTCATACTCTTTACGATGCCTGGCCTCTCCTTGATCCTCTCCTTTTAAGGTGCCACCACCTTAAAAGGCACCCACTGTTCAGTGTGCAAGCAATATCCCTAACATGCCTAGTCATCCTTCCAATCCCATCTTCTTCTCTGGGAAACCTGTCTTACCAGCTCTTTCCAGCTATACTGATCCCTGTTCCCTACCTTGGCTCAATTTTGAGCACTCCACAGTCTCTGCAGGTGCCTTTTCTGGAAGCACTTCTATCTACCCCTGAGGCACTGCCTACTCTTGGCTTTCCAAAATAGGCAACTTCCCAAACTTTTTCTCTCTTCCTCATCCCACCAAGTTGGCCTTATATATAGCTACAGCTTTGCCCCTGACTTCCACCACTCATTACCACCATATCCACCCTTTCCTACCTCCCCTCCTGCAGCCCAGAAGAGTCCTTCACATAGCACAGCTGCTACTTCCCTGTGCTTCACTGAGAGTCTGCTACCTCAGAGCAGTAGCATAAGGATCTGTTGCTAATCCCTCAGAGTAGAGGATGCTAAATGATTGCAGAGCATGAAGACAAAAGTACTAGGATCAATTTGGGGAGAGTGTTTTGACCTAGAGCAGAAAATTTCTATTACTCTTCCTTTGAGCTGTTTCCCTCTCCCAGCCATGCAGTGGTGGGAGACCATTTGAGGAGTCTGGTGATTACTTCAGACTGACACACGTGCAAAGCCATGAAGATGGCAGCAGCTGTGTGGAGAGCTATAGAGATGCCAGGGTAAATAATAACTGACAAACTCACCAGCTCGATGTACGTGAGTCATGAGTAGACCCTGTGTGACTTCTGCTTGCCCACAAATCCATGATCATACAGCCAGGGGCTGGAGCAGGGCTACAGTGCTGACTCCCATGTCCCACAAAAGCAGGGAGACGCCACACTGCTCTGAAAGCTGTTGCAGGACATTTTGTCAGGAAATGCTGGGTCATCATCATTTTTCATAAGGATTCACTTGCTCCACCAAAACATTCACACGTAATTTTTGTTAGGGAAAGTTTCTCAGCTCCAGAATGAAACTTTTAATGGGGAGAGATGGAAAGAGACTAGCCCACCTCAAACAGGTTAATAACTAAAGCATTCAACGTACAGAGCCTGGAATGAGGATACAGGGGAGATGAGAAACAAAGGAGTTAAAATATGCCTCTCCTATAACCTGGGTGTGGGGGAGCACTGCATGGTAATTTATTGATTATTTTGGAAAGCTCAGAAGGCTTTGTTTCCTCTCAAGGCAGAGTGGGAAAAGTCCACACTTGAGGGACACAACAGCTAAAAATAATCACACTGAAAAAAGCTACGAAGGTGTAGGTGGGGGTGTAATGTTTGTAAAACACTAATGAAAATATTTTAGTAAATAGCATTTGCAGACAATTCACTTTAAAGCTGCTATGTGTGGCACCCATATAGATTGCATTTCTTTCATTTCCTCCCACTCATGATCCTTGTTGGGTTTTGAGCAATAAAACTGATACACAGCTATTAGGATCCTTTTCCTCTTGCCATGCGCACCCTAAAACCTTCTGGACTCTGACCCCTAACCTGAAGGAATACCTGGGAAGTTGTCTGACGTCTTTGCGCCATCTACTGTCTTCCACAGATCTTAGCATTCAACTGACACTTTTTTTTTGATTGCACAGAGAAATTATAAGATGTTTTCATAGAAATATCGATTATAATTGTACGGTCTTGTTTTTGAGAGGTAATAGTCACTCAGAACCCCAAATCATTTTTATTTTGCTTTCTCCCCTCCCTACTATTACCACAGCCAGATTGACCTCCAATAGGTCACAGTCTATTCAGGATTTCTCCAAATTATTTGCAACCATTTAATATGTCACCTCCCTTCGGTTTGAAAACGTTCCAATGTGTAATTACCCCAGCTTCAAAAAAGTATGCCTTGTTTCTAATTACTTTTATCCCCAAATAATGTACTGTTTTTCCTCTGAGATGGAAAGGGAGTCTTTAAGAAGCCAACACAATGGAAAGATAACATTCTTTGTCTTTCCACAAAGAAAGCCTACAGAGTAGTCCGTGCATTCCCAGGCTACTTCCTGGATGTGAAACGATATATAATTAAACACCTTCCTCAGAGCTGAAGAAAGAACCAGTGTCTAAAAATGTCACCTCCAGCTGCTGGATACCAAATGCTTTGTGAGAGAAAGGCTCCTTGCCTGAAGGCTGGAGATGTTCAGCTGAAAGACCCTTCTGAGCACAATCAATATGCAGTAAAAGAAAGCTTGAGGCTACAAAACACATTACATTTCCAGATCTGCCAGTTTAATAATTGCCTACGATATTGGATATTGGGTTAAGGTGACATGGCCCGAACAGTAACTAATTTACCTTTAAAACTACAGCCCACTTATACTTTGATTAAGATAAGCAAACTGTTTTCCAGTCTAAATTAATACACTTGATACTTCAACAAAAAAAATTAGCTTGTGTTCAGCTCGTTGTTTCTGGTGGGAGCAAAAAAAAAAAAAAAAGGGAAAACTGTTACTGGAGTTTCATGTAACAAAAAATGAGTCATTAGAACAACCATAGGGGAGGAGAGCAAAAGTGCAGCTAGCTGAAATGCATTTTTGTTGGTAACTAATACTGGATGCTAAGGGAAATAACATATGTAATAGTACAGTCAGAGAGTAATCCTTTCCTGTTTATACACCCATTCTTCAGCAATCAGGAACTGTCAGTTCCTGAGGTGATGGAGGCACTCCAACTGCATTTAACAGTCACCAGTGGATCAGTCCTTCATTTTTCCTAATCTTTTGACTAGCTATGTGAACTCTAGTCTCCACATCATCCTGTAGCAATGAGTTCCTCAATTGAATTTAGTATTGTGCAAAAAGGATTTTTTTTGTACTGCTTCTCCACTGTCACAAGCATGATAAGATTTCAATCACCCTATAAAGACTTGTAGGCAAAAAGGTAGCTAGAAACTCAACTTCCTAATGTAAAAAAACACAGAGGAAATAATAATTTGAAAATAATATATATGCCTTTTAGAAATCTCTTTTTAAAAGGCAAAATCTCATTCCTTTTTCCTTGATAAATTATCTTTACTGTGAATGCACGAGTCTAAAGGATTACAGGAGGTCATGACAAAAGAGATGCAAAATGCACCAAAGCTACCTACTCCCTGGGCTCAGCATATGCTGCTCAGCCTTCTTAAAGATAGAACCAATAGTTATTCACATGTCTTAAGAGAAGGTTTTGTTTTGTGGATTCATAAGAAAAACTTACCTTAAAACTGTGTGCACTGTAACACTTTTTACACATTGACAGTGTACTAAGCACAACCCACTAACAGCATTTTATACACCAGCATACACACATATATATATATAGGTATACTTACATGATATAAAACAGATTTTTTCCTTTTAATTTGGCAACTCTGAAACTATTCTAAATGGAATATCATTCAATGCCCATCACTGCAAATAAAACTCAATCAATTTAAGGTAAATAGGGGAATTGCTATTTCCCTAAAAAGTTAGCTCAAATAATTCCAAAGCTTTTCTTGCCATTGTTATCCTTTATCTGGAATCACATATTTTAAATGTCAGCCTCCTACACTTCGGTACAACACGTAAAGTATTTTACTTGCAACATTAATTAATGGTGCAAAATTGCCTTTACTGGTGCCTAGAAGGGAATTCATACAGCATATGTAAATGTATTTCCATGTTGGTAAGATTGGACAGATCTCCAATTTATAATTTGCACATTTCAAAACAATGATACTACAACACAGCACTGGTTGAAAATATTTGATGGAGCATATTTTATTAGAATATTCTGTTTCTGGCAAAACAACTTTGCAGGATCTTGACATTTTTTATAAAAGCTGTTATATATGAAAGATGTACATCACATCAAACTCAAAATAGATTATTTGGGATTAGCTCCTTCCTGGAATATCATCCTGACTTCCTCCTTTCATATAGTTTAAAATGACTGATATTTCATTAACCTAACACATTATGTGAAATTTTTTACTTTTTTACAGGCAGCTTAACTCTGTCACTTCCTACCTTTAGACTACTTAAATTTCCAGCGTCATTCAGGTAATATATATCAAAGTATGGCTACGAATAGTGTTATAGTTTAGTTCAGTCTATTTGTTTTTTCACCCATGAGAGAATTTACCTTGGCCTTGTAACTTGATAAATAGTTGGCAACTATAGCTTTTTGTCCACTTAGCTCTCCCCAGACATGGTGCAGTCTGGTACTGTGCCATTAGATGTCACTCTGGACCATGCAAAAGAAGATCAAAGCATGAACTAGCATTTTCCCATCAGCAAACAACAACCCCAGCTTCAGAACAGGATATACATCTTCCAAGACTGTACCTTACCCATATATACATACTCCAGTATGTACGCCTTGGCCTCCACCTCCATTTTCCTCTGCAGTTACTGGCTATGCTGACACAACAGCACACACTGGAAAGCAGGTCAGGCACCATACAGCAAAAACTTGGTCCTGTCCTTTCACTTCACAAAGGAACAATTTCTAAAGTCCATGGTTTTCAATCACATGGAGATACCATGAAAAAACACAGCTGTGGGGTGCCTCTGGGAGGGCTGAGGGGTAATGCTGAGCACGGTGTCTGAGCTTAGAGCAAATAATCCAGCAAATGAGATGTTTGGTGGATTGGATCTGAAGCCAACTGACTAACTGCTCTATTCCTGCATTGCTTCTTGTGGGTTCTGCTTCCTTTAGTCTTTTTGGTTGGTTGGTTTGTTGGTTTGTAGTTTTCTCCTGACTGAGTTGTTCCCAGTGAAGCATTTCATTGGTTTGTTGCGACTCCCCCAGGGGAAGGGGGGAGTGATGATAACTTTGATCATGGGGGAAGAGATAGCAGTGACAAGGTGAGGCACTCCCACATCTGTTGGGTGGATTCTGCTGATGCTGAAATCCTGAGGGGGAAAAAAAAAAACACATCTTGATTTCTCATGGCAGCAGGATCAGAGTCTAACTGCACTTATGGCATTTATTATATTCCCAACCTTCCAGTCTAGGTCATCATGGCGTTTTATGCAAAAACTGCAAGGAGCAGAGCTGCCATATCAAAACAGGACAATTTTTAAAAGTCCCCAGGTTTCCTGCTGACATGACTGTACCGCACACAACAGCTGTGGAGTTTTGGGTGCATCCTGGAACTTCAGCCAAAGGGGAAAGTCCTGCTTGGGATAAGACTTTTGCCCATTGCCACATAGTTCCACTAATTTTAAGCAGCTCACAAACAGCTGAAGGTGGGGCATCTTTGAAGTACCTTGTAATCTAATCACATTTATGTCTTTTTAGGCAGAGCACCTCATATGTTGTAGCAAGACTGGGTTGGATTAGTTTAAAAGGAAATGAAACAAAGGATTATAAAATCCCAGAGGTTATTAAAGGTCCTACTTTCTGATAGCAGAGGCATTATACCCTCTCAGAAACCACACTGCATACACACATGCAGGTGGAAAGCCGAAAGAACAGGGGTTGTGGGTATAAGCCCTGACAGCCGTGTAAGTAAAATTCACTTTGAATCAAGTGAGAAGCATCGCACTGTCAGGCTGAGAGCTCACATACCAGAAATGACAGCCTTCATTGGAGAACTTAGCCCAGAAACCAGTTACATAGCGAAGCAACTCTTATCCTTCTTCCAGAGATGGGTAGCCAGAGCACAAGTTCCTGGGGGTCACATCACATGGCTGTGCTGTTTTAGGGGGCTCCTGGTGTGCCTAAGACAGACAAAGTGACAAGCCTGAACACAAACACCAAGGATGCAATAGTGCTGCAAGAAATACTGAAGTGTTCCAAATCCAGCCTGGCATGTAAATTTTGACTTGATACCAGCATCAGGTGGGGAGTGTTCTTTGGGTTAGGATTAAGCATTTCAAAATGAGGCATTTCAAACTGAGGTGGCCCATTTTCCAGCAGGAAACCAATACCTTTCAACTTCTAACTGTCACCATCACCGTCACCATCATATTCACCATATTCACCAAGGGACAAGCTGCCACTCTGCATGCTGGAAAAAGGATAGCTGAAGTTGCACCGCAACTGTTCTCCAGAAAACCTGTTGAATGATTCAGCTGGTGTCCTTGAAGGCTCTGAAGATTTGTCTGAGACAGTTGTCTTCTCAGCCTGCAAGACATCAAAGCGTGTCTTTTTGTCCCACCTTCATTCTTTTCAGCAATGTTAGAAAGGGAAGTGAGCATCTCCCCCTCCGTTACACCCTCTTGAGTCTCATCTTTCCTTATTTTCCTACATTCATCCAGGGGACAACCAGAACCTCATCCTAAATCTCTGTTATAGGACAGTAAAGTAATGCCTGCCGTCTCCTCTGCATTTCACCTTATGTGGCAGAGAGAAGAGACAATGCCATTCATTTCAACATTGCTTCCAGAGGACTACAGAGACAAAGACTTCCTGTTGCTACCTTAATTTGGTGTCCTGGGAGGGGTGGATTCCTGTCACCTAGCCAGGATGGATCTGCAATGGAATACGCTGATTAGCAAACAGAAAATGTACACAAAGCAAATCTGGCCTTCCAAATTTTCTCTAGTAAGAGCTTTACAGGATTTACACAAGAATTTGATTGCAGGGAAGGAGATTTGAGCACCTAATTTAAAACAACCTGTTCTGTGAAGAGGAAATATTTCTTTGGTTGCCCACACATGCGGACATGCTTTGTTTTTTGCAAGTGTTTCTGTGTTTGTCCTTAATCTGTACCACAGCTGGTGCATCAGTGTTATTTTACAGGTATTAAAAACATTCAGCAGGGTAGCTTCTAGCTAAGGTTTCAGACTTTTGATGGCAGATGTTCTTCGTGGTAGCAATGAGGATAGCAGCTGCCTCTGTTTTAGACAAGAGAACGGAGGAAACTTGATCCACACTGATGTTTGGGCAGCGCTGGTCTTAGGGCTTCTGGAATACCTAGCAAGGTTTAAAAAAGCACTAATGTCTCACTTAAGGTCAGAACAATAAGGCAAAAAAGATCCACCTTGCTGCTAACGTGGGTCTGGGCACTAGCTTCTCCACCTTTGCAAGGCAAATTCTGAGTAAGGATTTCTGCCATGTATCTACTCTGGTGAGAAAGAGCTTTTGAAGAACTGTATCTATACAGAAGAGAGAGGAAATTTATCAGTGCTGCAGTGAAGAGGAATCTGGGAATTAGGAATGGAAATGACCTGATAGATAATTTCAGCTCAGTAAAAAGGAAGAAAAGAGTCTGTGCTACTTGATCCTACTTTACTCAAGCTGCTGCAGAAAGCATGGGTGTGAGAGCACTGTGGTGTCTCTCAGGCAGGCTTGCACAACGCTCTCAGGGGACGCCCAAGCCATGGCATGGGGCCGTGGGCTAGCACCACAATTACAAACAGCGTGGCTGTGCTAGAGCAGAGCTGAGGCAAAAAAGAGCTCAGGGACACCAACACAATGACACTCACACAGTCCTGCTAGGACCTGAAGCAGTATCTCTGGACATACACCGCACTGATGTAGCAGCTCGCTCCAGATCTCCAAAACAGCACAGTGCTCCCATGGTCAGTGAGAATAGAAATAGCAGCAGTCTCTCCTGAGAGTGAAAGATGTCAGATCTGAGAGATGAAGAGCAAACACATGCAGATAGGAGAAGGACAAGCCACCAAATCCAAACATGACCTGAATAATTTTTGGAGGCTCAGTTAATCCTTTAAGTGACTTCTGATTTCCTCTATTTCTTTCCACGTCATTCAGGATTCCTGATGATGTTATTGATTTTCTATAATCTTTCTTAAATATCTAACTGTGGAAACACTTTCAAATAGATGCTGCATCTTCATACCCCTTCTCCAAGATCCAGGTTAAATTAATGTAGTGGGGCAGGCAGTCGGGCAAAGCTTTGACTGAGATCTAGAAACGCCTACCCCTCGCTGACCTAAAAGTCACGCTCTACCTTGTGGCACTGCTATACTTTTCGGGTTCTCACACCAATGCATTTGGCAGTAACTGTGTACCAGTGCATCACGGTCTACAGTGTTGCTTAAACGTAATAATTACAAAAGCCCCCACATGAGGGGTAAATGCTCCTCTGAAATTCCTTTGCCAACTCTTTGGCATTGTTATTTCAGAGAACACATGTGCCCGCAACACTAAAGCACAATTATCTCAGTCAGCAGAACAAAAGCACTAGCAATTCCTGCAGTTGTGCTGCACCCACTCACAATGGCAGCATGTCTGTTGTCCAGAAAACCTATTATCAATCACTGGAGACTGTTTTACAGGCAATAGGTCAAGCTCGGACCAAGCTTAATTCCCTGGACATTTTTCAAGCTGGATTCAGGTATGCTCAAAGCAGACCTGGCTCAATAGCTTTAATAGACTTTATATGCAGGGAGTCATTACCATGTGAAATTTTCTAGCAGTGCCATAACTGCAATACACTCTGGTGTTACTTGTGCTTCTCCAGGAATTACAGAGTGGCATCCTTTTGGAAAAATTCTCTGCTGTCTCAATCTCAATGCAGATTTAATCCAGCACCCTCTTGACATTGGCCTCTGTCAATTCTGTAAAGTCCTCTACTCCTGTCCATTCAACCAAGCCCTCCACAACACCTCTGAAGCTGAGTATGAGAACATTCAGCAGGAGGTGAGACTCAGGGTGCTTATTTTATAGCCTAGCACAGGTAGGAAGAGTAACTGGTATCACTGCAGCCAAAAGGACAGCAAGACAAGTAAGAGATGCCTTGTATGCTCACATTCTTACATCAGAAAGGCATGTGGAAAGAGAAGGAGGCCATGTGGGTCTCCTGTGGTGAGGGATGAGGTGTTGTGTACAGTAGTACGTACAGAACATAGTAGTATGTATTTTGCATAATACCAAATCATCTCATGTCCAATTAACTGTGTTATATGTATTTTTGCAATCAAATTATGATTAAGGATTACTTGGGCATGGGTTGCTGATATTCATTTGTAATACTTTAAGTGATTTTAAGAATCATGTTTTATAAAAAGCTCTAGTTACAATTTTCTGTCCCCTGTCTTGCCCAGGTGTTCACATGGCAACGTACTTTGCAATCAAACTAGGCTAATAAAATATCCAGTTAAAAATGTAACCAAGGAATCTTCATAGGCACCTGACAATAAACACAAATTTGCTGAAGAGGAATAGGTTGCAGAGAGGATGACATGGCAAAGTCAGGGCATAGATAACGTACGTGTGTGTGTGTTTGTTCACAGCCTATTCACACACAAAAAAAAACCAAAAAATTTGAACAGAAATGTTAAACAAAGCACAAACTCCACAGCCTTGGTAGCAGAGGAATTAGAGATCAGCTATGCATCTCCCATTCATCTTCCCCATCCCAGAGTGTGCAATATGTGCTTTAGCCCATCCCATTGCTGAGCACACAGCCAGTGTCTCAGCATGCTTGTAAGTTTGCCTTTTGTTTTTCCACAGCTCGCTAATGACTTATAACAGCCCCTGATCACCACACTGCTGCAAAGACGATGATGAATTCAGCAGACCCTACATGCAAATGGCAAAGCATGCAAAACACTAACTTTTGGTACCAATACGCAAGTGGAGTTTTGCAAACCTGATGGTGTTGCATAACGTGCTGAAAATATAGTCTTACAGAATAAGCACTATCTTCTTGCCAGCACAGCTCTTCTTCTGCAATATGCCTCAGAGCAAAGAACCATTGTCTGTAAAGTAATTCAGTTTTATTCAGTAGCTAGTTTAGTTAACCTTTATAGGAAAGAAAGGAGTAAAAAGAAATAAATATCGCTATTTTAGGTTGCCGCTGCTCTTTTTAGACCTGAAAAAATGAAGCAAAGGCTTTGTTGATGAGAAAAGTTTGCCATAATATTGCTCCACTGATGCATTTAGCAATATTGCAGTGGTGTGATGTACAGCAATAAATTTTACCAATCTATAATGCTGAAGCAATCTCTGCCATGGTTTTATCACTGACCTAGCTATGGGGCCCAGATATGGCACAGCTTTAGGAAATGGAGTCACAGCTGAAGCTCTGTGATTAATTCTTTCAGGGTAGACTCAGCAGGAAAGCACGCTCCTGAAGGCATGTTTTGTGTATGTCTGCTCCTTCTTATAAAGAGAGGCAAAGCAATGGTTGAAACACAGGATTCAGTATATGGGTTTTCATACACTTCCATCCTAGTGAAAGGAAACGATTTAACATTATCAGAATGAAACAAGGAATTTGATAAGGCTTCTTCTCCCATCTCAGATGTTGCTGACATTGACGTTCTTCTGTGAGGATACACACATCTGCACTTTCTAAAAGAAGTCGTTTAGGTGGAAACATTTCTCAGTCTCCACAGTGCTCAGTGTGATTCTTATACACCATCATACAAAGAAAAATATTCCCACTAACCATTCAGGTCAGTGGAGCAAACTGGATCTGCCCCATTTTATCTTGCCTAGAAAAGAGAATGCATTTTAAAGCATACGCAATAAAATCACAGTCCTCACATCTCAGCAGGTTGTTCGCTTGTCTTTTCTGCTTTTTAGTGAAAAAATCCAAAAGAAGCAGGCCTATGAGCATCCAGCAAGCTAAGGGTGCATTATCTGAATGCGTTCAATGCCTGTTAGTCAATAAAAGTACATTGCCATGCCATCCTCCGCATTGCAGTCTAACCCCCACTACCTGCACAGATCTCCAATGCAAATAAATACGAACACCAGCTAAATCAGCATGCTGTGAAACTGTAAGAGGAATTCCTCTTTCCTTCCACGTTCCTCCTGGATATCCTTAAGCTAACTATTTTTAACAAAAGATGTTTTGTTCTGAATGACCTGACCCAGAATTTGCAGAAGTATTTGGCAAGATTAAAATTAATGGGTCTTTAGGCTTCAGTTTAGCAAGATATTAAAGCATGTGCCTAACTTTAAGCGTAGAAGTAGTGCTTTTGAATTCAGTGGGACCACTCACCTATTCAGAGTTAGATGACTGTTTACATAGCTTGCTGAATAGGTGTCTTAGGGCTTTCTAACCATATGTCCTGAAAACTTTTGCCATCCTTAACTAAGCCTGTCAATACATTGCCACGGAAGGACACTTTTTTCTCCCTCTTTTTCTGGCATTGTGTTTTATTCTCAGTGGAAAAACTATTTGAAGTTGTTTGCACTAACTAACATTAAGCTACATCTGTCCAAAAACAGGTAGTGTCCTTCCCTTTATAAGACCTCAGAGTTAATCAGTGGAATCCTGCAGTGGGGCAGGAGGAATACTTTTTACTCTGGAACTGCACACTGGCATGTAGCTTGTCCTGTTGGAAATACATTCCTTTTGCAAAGAAATAGGCTCAGACCTTACACACACCAGGTTTTGCTTTGTTTTTCAGAGAAGCATGGAACTTTGAAAACAGAAAGATCGTAGAGAGTTACACACACAGGCACATACACAAAGAATGGTGAAAAGACGAATCCACATGCAAATGCTAGTTAAGGATCTGATGTGAAGAGTACGATGTGAAATATAAAGCAATGGAACAACAGTTCTCTGACTGGTATAACTTTAAAGGCTTTGATGGATTAATTTCTTATTAATGCTGGACAAGTGAAAGAAGAAAATTGGGATGCCTTGGACTAGAGGAAAATAAAAATGATAAATGCTTAATTCAACAAAACAGCAGAGACTGTGATTTCAAATATTTTTAGAAGACAGCTGTGCAATCCAAAAATATTTCCAATATTAGCAGAAAAGCCCATAAGTAAAAATAAGCTGCACATATTCATTGAATGAGAGCAGACCCTGGAATGAGGGATTACAAGTCATTTGGAGTAATCTGGCATACAAACAGAAAAGGTGGCAGCTTGGATATGCAAACATGATCACCTGTATTGAAAAGCTGTTGAAGGGTAATGAAGTAAAGGGAAAGCAATAATGAAGAGCAAGGACCAAACTGGAAGGAGGGTTAATTTCCGCATTAACGATTGGGAAGAGGGTTTTAAACAATATTGTAATGAAATCTCCAGGTGATGTGAACTTGCTAAGCAACATGAATGATAATGAGGGCAGAAAAATATTGCTCAGAGCCAACAGAAATCAGGAGGACAGGAAGAAAGTGAGGTTCTGCTGGGAAAAAAATACAAGCTGTAATTGGTGGAAGGAAACAGGGAAAGGAGAGAGGCTATGAAAGAGAATTAGGGACTAATATCAGGATTGCCTAGCAGTCAGTTCTGAATTTTCATCAGGATGCCAATGAGCAAGACCAATAGGTGTAAAAGAAGGTATCACTCGATGTGGAGAAATAATCGTTATTCTCCTTGCTTTCTGATGTAACAGCATGAGGCAGACTGTGTCCTGGCTTTGTGTGCCTCATTTCAGGCAAGCATTAACCTGCAAACTGTTCTTAGCAGGAGCTGAGGTGAAAAAGGGCAATCAGCACCAAGTGAGCACAATCCAGTGCAAGGCTACAAGCCACATCAGAGGAGGGCTAGTGCCGGCATGGATAAAACAGGCCTAGCCCGCAGGGGCAGCAGAATGACCGTGCCTCTGTTTCTTCTTTGCCTGTGCCCCAGCTCAAGCAGCCAGCATGGCTCTTTCTGTCACAACAGAGATGAGGTTTTGGAGTGATGGGGGAGGACTGCTTGCCCTCTTGGCAGCAAGTTACTCTCAGCTCCTCTTCAAAAACTGCCCTGCTCCTATCTCATGGGATAGCCTTCTGGCCCAGCTCCTCCCTTTAGGTCTGTCCATCCCCGTATCCACTGTTGGTATCTCATTCTTATAGAAGCCAAATTAAAAGCTTCCTTTATTTCCAAAGAGTCTTACACCAACTTTGTGTCCATGAAAACGTGGAGGTGCAGCAACTCTCTGAGCGCCGGCCCCAGGCCAACCTGGGGGCCAACGTACTCGCCACACGTGCCCCCCAGACACCTCCGGTTACGATCTGTTGTAAACTTAGACCTCTTGCAGTTCAAATGATTTCTTTGTGCATTGACTTCTTCCCTGTTAATTTAGGATGGCAATGCTTGCCTTGGCAAGAGGCCATTATAGCCACACCAAATTGTGTCAGTTTTTTTCCATTCTCTATTAGGTTCCCACATCTCCCATTCTTTCTGAATGCTGATGCCCTTAACTCTGTTTCCTGGCTTAACTCTCAGGCTTCTGTCCCCAGACTCATCCTGGCTACTGTGTGCCACTCTTTCTGCCTACCTGGATTTCTGGTCCCCACCACTTTCTCCACCCTCCTGCATATTCTGTGCTTCTGGAGTCCCCATCTGTGCAACAGTCACTCAAATGCCCCCCCCCCCCACGCCCACCCCCACCATTTGCCTATCTATCCACAGCTTTGTAGATATGCATACGTTTTCACGTGGTCCAAAATATAGGCTTTTAGTTACAAAGATTTCAGTTGAAGGGTGTAAACTGGAAAGAGACAAGAATGAGCACTTACATGCTAAGCTCGTGACAGTCCTCAGCAGAGCCTCCTCCCTCCTCCCTTCCCTGCAACCCCCACCGCTGTGCTGGGAGTGTCACAAGAGAATCAATCTGCAACCCTTCAAAAAATAAACAGAAATAATCACAAAAACAGATGGACATCTCCTAATCCCTGGTAGCTGAAGGCAGGATTTTACTCGTGTTTTTAGAAGATTCCTCTTTCTAAAGACCTCCATCAGCTCAAATCTGGTTTTGTAGCAGAAGCTGTATCTGTCAGCTGCACTCTCACTTCCTTTTCCCTATCCATTACCATGTAAGCTGTAGTTCAAGAAGTCATTTTTTTCAATTCAAATCAAATTCTCTGAACTCTAGAAAGAGACCTTCCCACCAGTGATTTGTTTCTTTCTAATTAAATAAAGTAATCCTTGAGACATCAGCTCTTAAGAAGAATGTTTTCAAAGGCAGCTGCACTGCTAATTAGACGAAATGCCTGGATGATGGCAATTTACTTACAGTCACCTCACAGAGGGCCATAAAATACTATGCATTCTCTGGCAAACAGTGCTAGAGCAGAACTAACACCACCCAGTGTGGGCAACGTAAGGGTAGTCCACTTTCAGGATATTCTTAATGGCTGAACTTAACAATTCCAAAAAATGGCAGAAGGCTCCATCCCATGCCACAGCAGAACCCTGTACCCCTAAGCGGTGCCTCTGTCCTTTTACATGAAAGGATACACTCAGTCCATGTCTTCCTGGGCATACAACAAACAAGAATGACAGGTACAAGAATTGCACTTTGCCTTATCTCGGGTAGGATAATGGCTTGTATTAGGCTTGGCTCAATCCACAGGTGACTGCTCTGCATCCTCCAACTAACCTTCTAAACATCTGCCAGATGTCGACAGCTCAGAAGATTCCCTCAGGCAGAATCTCTGCATGAGACCCTCAGTGGGACCGATGGCAAGAGGCTTGTGAAGGTCCCAGGAACAACAGGACAACTCAGAGGACAGAGAGGCAAAAGTGAGACTGGCAAAGTGAGAAAGCTGGTGCATGTGCTGAGTTTCTGTCGTGCCAAGAGGTAGTCCTAAATGAACAGATTCTTCCTCAACTAGTGCTACACGTGCTGCTGTCAGTACAGGCTAAAGACACAACTAAAATACACACAGGCTGAAGCCTATGTGGAGAGACTCTACATGCCTCCACAAGGTGATGTTACCAAACCAAGTCTGAATTATTTTTCACCACAAAACATAAGCAAACGTGGGAAGCAAACTGCAATTTAGCTCTTGAAGTTGTCTGGTATACCAAAGCATTTTGGGTACTCTGGACTTCATCCAAAGCAAATATTCAACTACTTTTCTTGTAAATACATCTGGAGGTCAATACAAATTGTCCTACCCTTAACATTAGTCCCATAAAAACTGTCTAATATGCATCCACAGAACAGGGAGTAAAGTCATTTCTGAGGTCACATGAATGATTTGGCTTCACTTTCAAGTCCAACCACAGATTTCCTGTTCGATCCTGTGTAAAAGGGTTAAACTCTTTGTACATCTCCATCTGCCAAACAGGGTAAATAACACCTGCCTCCTTTCTGGTAGTTTATGAGGCTCTGAGGGCATGTCTCTACCACAGGTGCAGGCACACCCAAGCTGGCTTCATATGAGGAGCACTAATTGTATTCCTCATTTTTCTAAGTATTCAAATTAAAATGCCCAGTATTCAATTTACCAAAGTGCTGAGTGCTCAGAACTGCAACTGAAGTCAAAGGGAACTCTGCTTGGAACAATAAAATAGATATACATTAACTGCATAATACTAAGTACACTGAAAAATCAGGCCAATGGGCACCTAAAATGAGCGAGCATCTCTGAGAGGAAACTCAGTGCCTGAGGTCCCCTCCTAGAAAACAAAAATACCTTTATACCTTTTAGGATGTTGTAAAGACATTATTCATTCATACCGTAAGGCACTTAAANTTCACACCTTTTACTCTCTCCGCCAGAAATAGGGTAACACAAGCTATTTGTTGAGTTATCTGAAAAGATTGTGACATCACAAGGATTCTGGGGAAGAAAGTAATCAGTACAACAGAGGGAATAATCAGGAAGCTGATTAGAATAAAGATACTGCTGTGATATAGCCCATTTGGGATTTAATGTATGAAAAGATAAAAAGATGAAAGAAGAGGAAGAACAAAGAGCAAGGGATAACAGTTCCTTGTAAAGGAAGGAGGAAAGGAAAGTAAGATATATGACCTTATATTATCTAATTCTCCTAGCAAGTATATCCTAACTGGTATTTGTGTCGGTGACTCCTATCTGGTCGTGTTAGAACATGGTTTGAATAAAATAACGAACTGTGCTGTATGTCAGTTTTAACAAGCGCCAAGACAAGTGATTTACAAAAACACTTCAGTTCCTCATACCTGCAATGGCATTTTGCAAGATTCTTGCCACATGCCACATACTGATGGTTGTTTGCCACCCTCCATCCAAGAGGTGACGGCATTTCATGCTGTCTTTTGTCAGCACCTTCAAAAGCATCTCAGTTTTGAACTCAGTTTTTCTTTCCACCTTGTAGATGAAGAGTTCAGTCATCCTGGCACCGAGGCATTGCTCTGCACAGGGAAGTTCAGCAAGATGAATGGGGAAGGAAGAAGAGCAGAGGCATATTCATTAAAAAGAAAGGAAAAAAAACCCCAAAACATGCCTTAGATGATGTCATACCGCATACACACTGTAACCAAGCTCTGTAGTGCTGTGACGTCACTCATTCCTGTTCCCACAGTTCCATCTGTAGCTGGAGACATCTGTGAGTATTTCTGCACGACTTGTCAGAATAGGACCTCCCTGGACCCCTTCTGACATAGTTCAACTTTGCAGGGTAAATATTGTTCTCAAATCTTCAAGCTACATGAAAACTGTTGAAAGTGACATGGTAGAAAGCAAGTCCTACTGGGACTGTCAAATAATGTGTTGCACAGGATTTGGTGAACAAACACAGGAATAATTTGGCTCCCCAGCAAGAAGCTGCATTTGACATTACTCTGGTGCTTCTGACGTTCCTACAGCTAGGGTCTGGTACAGGGAAAGCTAGGCTGGCTGCAGTCTTCAGCGGCAGAAACAGCCACCCACACATGGTGTTGAAAGAAAGCTACTTGAAGAACAGATGACAGAGCAACTGGTTCCCGCTCACCGAACTCATGTATTCCCGCACAAAGTCAAGTGGCATTCAAATGGAAGTATGCTAGCTTTTAAAGATACGCCACAGGGTGAACAGAAGACAACCACGGACAGATGGGTTGTGTGTGTGTGCTCACTGCTTCATGAAGAATCATACACCCTTCCTGAAATTATTTTAATCTCTTCAGCGTGGCACACAGTGATCTCGGGATCTGTGGGATTCAAATGCATCTTATTTCAGTGTAGGCAGCAGTAACATTAGTCTCCTGTGGCATGGTCTCCACTGTGTTCACCAGACTCTTGGCATCAGGGCTGCTTCTCTCCCTCTGCGTCACTACAGACTACACGCACTGGCTTTGCTGCCTGCTACCCAACTACCTCCTAAGAAGCTGCAGCTGCCTGCCTTGGAAGCTTTAAACACAGGCATTTCTTGGTAGCAGCAGCAGCACCACGACCTTGTATTTCCATGACCAACTGTCTTTTCTAGTCCCATTTAAAGCAAATGACTTTCTGGGGGCTTAGCCACACCTTGATCTCACAAAACAGGTCTCTGCCTTGCTTCCAAAGTGACATTCAACAATTCAGCAGGAGAAAGCGAACTTCTGCGGTTAGATCCCAGCTGGGTTGGTTCCTGGCGAGGAAGATGAGGAGTGCCAGTGCGGTGCCTCTGCCTGACAGGAAACACCAGCAAAGAGGGGAAGGGATGGAGTTACAAGCCCCACGTTTTTGGCGAGGGAAACGCTACACCCTGCGAGCGCTCACCGCCCCCCATCCTCGCGTTATTTTCATTTAGCAGGCGGCTGCAGCACGGCGACGGGCGCGGGTCCCGGCCCCGCAGCATCCCCGGAGCCCGCTCCCGGGCGGGGCGGGCA
>VZTL01022960.1:0-34186 GCA_013400535.1 Scopus umbretta
TATATACACATATATATTTTTTTCCACTTTGATACCCATTCAAGTTTCACGCTGCTTTGTATTTAACCAGAAAATTCATAGCTCTAATGCTATGACATGGATCATAAAGAAATTTGCTTCACTTGTGCTAGGCAGAGAACCAAGGTTGCCCTATCTCAGGCAGGAGATTAGATCAGCTGAAGTGGAACCAGACTGCTGTCATCAAATTCTAACTGAATGTCTCCAGCAACAGCTGGATGTTCTCACCAACAGCAACAGAATCTGTTCGCTTTCTTTCAGCACCAACTAATCCACAAGGTCTCAAAGATCTTAGTGAAGAATGTGTACCCTCAGTGCTGCTTTCACAAGCAACTTTCCAGAACTTCAAAGTAGTCCTTAGCAAAACACAAGTTCAACTCTCATAGATCTGGAAACACTTTTAGAAGTTATTCCCCTCAACCAGGTACAGACTAAATTCTCAAATACAATACAATCAGTTAAAATTCACAAGCGTGGAAAACATTGACTTCAGGCATAGAAACAGTTTAATAAATTCCAGAGGTGATGAAGGACTTTCAAACAACAAAATTCAGCAGCCTGACCTAAGCAGCTAGCTCCCTACTTGAAAACAGGATTGATTATTTCTATGTTACTGTTAACAGATGTTGCTCTCCGTTTGCCAAGATCAACAGCTACTCTGCAGCCTCCCCAGGCAGTGCTACCACACTGCTTCTCTACCTATACGGTTAGAATGTTTTCAGAGTGCACAACCTGAATCTTTCTGCCTGTGCACAAATTCATGACCATTTAACTAAATCAACTGGAAAACGTACCTTCACCTATATTGGAGTACATAGGCAGGTCAACCAAGAAAAACAGCTGCATCATTCTTACCTGATTGGTCAAATGGATACCTAGCACTGTCCTGTCTTCCCAAGAAAGGCCTAGTAGCCTGAGATGCCTGCAGACTAGTCTGATAGAGGGATTCCAGTTCTGAGAGCTCCTGTTCTGTGTCTTGATTCCACTGTGGATGCAGATGTACTGGGATCCTGCTCAAGTCATCTCCAACTGCTCTCTGATCAGAAAGGGGTGGACTCCTCCCAGGTACAGGAAGCCATTCAATATTCTTATTAGCCTTCTGAGAACTGTAATACCTAGTAACATTATCCACCCAACGGTCCACAGGCATAGAGGCAACCATGCTACTAGTAGCTCCATCATCCACCTGTTTCATTCCTCCATCATGACAGTGCCTTTCGAGGTAGGGTGCAGGGTCTGCTATATTCTGTCCACCTCTTCTACACAGCTCTTCACCATGAGAACAAATACTCTTAGAAGCAACATGTTGGGCACTAAAACCCTCCAAAGAAACTACCCCATTCCTAATATCCACAGTTGAGTGTAATTTTTCAGAAGACTGTTTTTTGTTCTCTTGGTTTTGATGGATTAGCTGTCTGTAACCAGAGGATGAAGGGTTGATAAAAGATTTTTGTGTTAACTTTGGAGACTTCTCATCCTGACACACTGCAGCAATCCAGCCTTTTTCATGGGTACCTTTTCTCTGGGAGACTGCGTGCATTTTCTGAAACTGCTCTGCCAAGGAACGAACATGTCCCTTCGTACTAAAAGCCTCAGATTTGCAACCTTCTGTGCCATATTCATCCTGTGAGGGTAATAAAATCTCATGGCTGTTTGCTCTGAAGTACTTATTTGTTTTCTGCAAAGGATCCAAGGAGCACTGCTGTGTGGGGGATGAAGTTGCAGGGGTCATTGCATAGGCCCCTAAATGATCAATGCTGGGCCGCACTGGAGAGCTTGCGAGTTTGGAACAAGGACTGTGCTGGCTGTCCTTTTCAGGAGATGCTGCTTGTGGTGGATGTGGACAGGGAAACAGTGTAGGCAAAGACCCAAAGTTTACTGTGTTAGCCTTGGATTTGTACTGAGGTGTGAGAATAGGCATTATGTTATGAACCTCTTCTAACTTGCTGCTACTGCAGCATTCCCTATAGTCTTTTGGCCCTGTGGCTGTGGTGTCAGCAAACTCCACACTATGGTGGGCGTCATTCTCAGTTCTTGCTGACCTCTCTGCCAAGCCTTGCCTATAGGGAAAAGAGGGAACTTGGTCATGAAAATCAGCAGAAGCAGACTGGAAGTTTGGAGAGATCCTGTAGGATGGATTGCTTTCAGAAGGGGGCAAGGAGGAAGACTCTGGATATAATGATGAGTGCAATTCATGGCAGGAAGCAGGTGGGTGGAAGAAAGAACTGGACCCAAATTCCACTTCTTTGTTGGGTTCCAGTGGTACCTCCTGGCTCAGCAGTACTTGGAGCGGGCCAGTCTGTTCACTAAAAC
The DNA here is from genome assembly GCA_013400535.1 of Scopus umbretta. Classification (NCBI taxonomy): domain Eukaryota; kingdom Metazoa; phylum Chordata; class Aves; order Pelecaniformes; family Scopidae; genus Scopus; species Scopus umbretta. Next base: position 2,332 of record VZTL01022960.1, read on the forward strand.
ACACAGAAGGGTAAATGATTAGCAGTAGTTATTGCTTACATTTGTCCCTAGCGTGCAGAACTTGCACTAGATGACATATACCTCAACACACTTTTCTTTGCTAACTGTATTCTGATGAAGACTTTGCATTAATTCAGTAGATACATACATGTTAGTCCTTTGCTTCTAACCCTGGTTTCCTACTGTAACTGATCTACTGAACCCATTTCATATTTTTAAGAGTATTTTGCTACAGTTAGGCTCTATATATTCTTGTACAGCACCCTAGGCACTTTAACCAGCAGACTGAGTGTGTGGGTAAGGATAACTACGAAAAATAAAAATAGCATTTATATAAAAATAAATCAACTGTTTCAAACATTAGCATCTTCGATATTTTAGAAAATACTTCAGACATGTTCACAGTCTGAATGTGAACTGCCAATTTTTCCATAAGGTACCCTCTCTCCAGGCAACTTCATGAAGAATGACTTGACAAATGGAAGGAACAGGTTGAAGTCTCTCTCATATCATCTTTGTATTCTGATCTTTCAGATATTTATACAATGCATTAAATAAAGTTCAAGCTAAATTTGTAATTATTATTTTGTAATAATTTGTATTCTAAGTATACTTCTAAAAAATCATTTCTATTCTTTTATGTACCAATGCAAGACAATTATATCCTTGGGCCATACATGTTCTTGGCATTTTTCTGCATTTAGTTAGCATTTTAATATGCAGACACAAAAACCAGTACCAAGTCCGTGTGCCTGTGAGAAAATGACAGGCTACAAACAGCTCCAACAAAGAACTTAAGGAAATTGTTACATCATTGCTTCGTTTCCTCCTTGAGATGCACAGAATTAAAGTTATCATGAACACCTAGTTGATATGTGTAGCAGAATGACTTTGTGAGTAATTGCAAGCTTTGCACTGTCTACAACATTATTTGTATCAAAGCAAGAGTACAGAACTTTGGCTATGAATAGATTCTTTTCATTGGCTGCAATATTAACATTTGGTTGGATGTAACTTTTTGCAAAAGTAATGTTCTTTTCACAGAGCAGCAGGGAGCAAGTTCAGCATTAATAAAATTAGTTTAGAAAGTTTCCTTCTTTCATTTTCTTAGAATCTGCCAAAATACATAATTGGGGCTCTGCATTTCTCCTGTAAAAGAGAATATAATGGACTCTTGATTGACAAAAAGATCAGCCCTCATTACATATAATTCAGCTACTGCAGGAAAAGAAAAGAACATTATGAACTATAGCCTGGCAGGTGTGCAAATTAACTGAGTTTTAGTATATAGCTGTACGTGGCATTTTTAAAAAAAAGGAAAAGAAAAAGGATTCTCATCTGACATTTCACCTAAGCTTCTAATATATGACATGTAAGAAAGGGGGGAGGGAAGAAAAGTAACAGTTCAAGAAACAGCCTAGAAATTGGATAGGTATGGTCTAGTGCTAGGAGGGAATGGCATGGGAAGAAATAAGGATCAAGCTGCATGCTAAAGAGGGTAAGAAGAAAGGATCAGTTACAGCAGAGAGTTAATTGTGCTATAGTTGAAGTCAGTATGAAAGAAAGAATCATGAAGAGACACTGAGGCTGCTAAGCCAGGCTACAGGATACTGGGAAGCACAGAAAGAAAATGAAGAATGATACAGCATCAGGGNTTCTTATCATAGGATTTAACCTAAAGAAAGGAACAGGGAGTAACACTATAGGATTTGGACTATCCAGGGGAATATATATAGTCTGCTATTTCTTTCCAGACTGCACTGCTCATAGATGCAGCTCGGATCTGGGTCTAGGTGATATGCTTGGACTACCTTGTAGACTGGGCCATGGTGCCGCCCTGTGGTGGGTGCCAGGCTGGCGGCGGCAGCGGCTGCGATGGCTGTTGGTGCTGCATGCGATCCTGGAGGCTCCGGGCTTTTCGGATACTGATTTGCAGCTTCTTATCGACTAGGGCTCTGCTGTGAGTGCTAGCGCTGGCATCATGCATGGCAAGTCTTAGTTTAGCTAAAATGCAAAAGAAAACATAGCAGAAAACAAACAGAAAAAAGGAATAAAATTGAAAAAGAAAAAAAGAAAAAGATGCAGCAAGAACATAAAACATGGACCATGCAAATACTGCCACAAGAGAGTTCACAAGGATGCTATTGTTTCCGTTAATGCACATTCAGCTTAGCCAGGTGTCCAAACACATTAATTGAAACTAAACCAAAATAAAATTAAAAAAAAAAATTATCCATGTTTTAGCCCAACTTCTCATCCCCTTCAAACAGACTCTTTCCAACCCTACCACGTTGATGTTTTTGTCACCTACCCTTCTCCTGTATCCTCCGTACCTGGGACTCCCTTTATGTGCAGGAATACCCAGCTGGGATTTGAGATTCAGCATATACCTTGCTGGAATGGAAGCTAATAGAGCTATCACAACAGCTGTATGCTGCGCCCCTAATGCTGCAGTCCACAAGAGCCAATTTCTAAATGCGAATGCACAGGAGCTACCCGCTCTGTCTGCAGCCATTCTGTACAGACAGAGAGGAGCATGGGGTGAGACAGCCAGCCAGTCATAATGGAAAAAGACCAAAAATAAAATGAAATCACATAGCATACATTCTCAAAGGTCACAATGCATTTAAGCACTTCAATGTCCTAATGCTTTTTTCTTCATGAAAGTCAGGTACAGCATAGCNTTCTCATCTGACATTTCACCTAAGCTTCTAATATATGACATGTAAGAAAGGGGGGAGGGAAGAAAAGTAACAGTTCAAGAAACAGCCTAGAAATTGGATAGGTATGGTCTAGTGCTAGGAGGGAATGGCATGGGAAGAAATAAGGATCAAGCTGCATGCTAAAGAGGGTAAGAAGAAAGGATCAGTTACAGCAGAGAGTTAATTGTGCTATAGTTGAAGTCAGTATGAAAGAAAGAATCATGAAGAGACACTGAGGCTGCTAAGCCAGGCTACAGGATACTGGGAAGCACAGAAAGAAAATGAAGAATGATACAGCATCAGGGAAGAGTAGTCCAGGAGACAGGATCAGGAGCTGGATCCAAGAGTTGTACCACTGCCCCACTAGAGAAGTGGGCTAGAAAGAAAAGATCAGTGTACTTGATGCTTTTCAGACTACAGAGCACTAAAACACGCTGTTGCTGTTCCCAACATACAAGCAATTATAGCAAGATTTTTACTGTAGTACACTCTTTTACTGGCTGAGTCCTGAAACTGGTCCGGATTGTAAACAGTTGAACATTTTGTCCTAACATCCCCTTCCTTTTTAGCCAGGTTATTGTCTATTGTATTCTTTCCCTTGGTGCATAAAATACTGAATCTGCCAGGCAGTGACTGCTACAATTCTGTCACAGATCACAGTTTGAACACGTGCACATTGAACTATTCTATAAAGACTGGGGNAGCCCAACTTCTCATCCCCTTCAAACAGACTCTTTCCAACCCTACCACGTTGATGTTTTTGTCACCTACCCTTCTCCTGTATCCTCCGTACCTGGGACTCCCTTTATGTGCAGGAATACCCAGCTGGGATTTGAGATTCAGCATATACCTTGCTGGAATGGAAGCTAATAGAGCTATCACAACAGCTGTATGCTGCGCCCCTAATGCTGCAGTCCACAAGAGCCAATTTCTAAATGCGAATGCACAGGAGCTACCCGCTCTGTCTGCAGCCATTCTGTACAGACAGAGAGGAGCATGGGGTGAGACAGCCAGCCAGTCATAATGGAAAAAGACCAAAAATAAAATGAAATCACATAGCATACATTCTCAAAGGTCACAATGCATTTAAGCACTTCAATGTCCTAATGCTTTTTTCTTCATGAAAGTCAGGTACAGCATAGCTCATTTCTGTTAATCCAGAGGACTCGAGAGTGGGCTACCATTTTCTTCCTATGCTACACCCTCCACGAGCAACAGGGGAACTTAATGCCCTTTGCAATTTGGTCTGAAGATTCGGAAACATTGTTAATTTAGGACTGAGTGGCAGGGGGAGTTACCTACCAGGTGCTTGTTGAAATGCACCATTTAGCACCAAAAGGGCACATCAGGACCCCAGTGCTCTTACTGCCATAGTGCTGGAGAGAACAACAAAAATGGATGCAAACATGAAAAAAAAGAGATGGAAAAGGAATATGACTAAACCCCCCAAAAGGGAATGCCTGAAAAAAGGAAAGATTCTGTCTCCCTGTGCATACCTAAAAAACAGCTGTATCCCCACATTACTACCTGACCATTTAACATGATTCAGTGTTTCAGACTTTTTTTCTATGATACTAGCAAACTGTCAAAAGCGCAATAGCTCAGGCGGTTAGAGTTACTTACATATAGCTTCATTACAGAGAGCCAAAGCTGCAGCACAATCCCCCTTCTGCTCCTGATTCAGCGACTCTTCAAAGATTGAGTCTGCCTCCTGCATCGACTTCTCAAAGCCATCACTCCTCCCTGCAATGGGCAGCACCCTTCATTTTGGTTTCATTCATTGCAGAATGCTCACTTACCCTCATCCCATTCGTGATTGCCAAATTCTTCCACATATGGAGTCTCACAGAGGCTGCACATATCCCAGACCGCACCACCTAACCTTCCCTAAGCAGAAGTACAACTTGAGGACCTTGAAATGCTTGACATCCACATAGTAAAACAATGTGCACCAGACTTTTTTCCTCAAATTTTGTTTACTTGAGAGTGTTGAACTGGCGTATTATATTATTTTCAACAGTCTAAATCAGTACAAAAGATGGTATAGACATACCACAGAGTCAGTTCAGATGACTGCTGTCAAGCAGGAATTCATCTAAATTTAGAATTAAATCTAAACCAAAATATATCAGTAAAAGAAATATAGCATGTCAGGGCTTTCTGTGTACATTATCTTAAGTCCCCTGCCAAAAATCATGTCTCTTCTTCAGATACCCATTCACTTCCACACAAATTGAAACAAACTGAAACAAATTGAGATGTCTGGGGAACAAAAAAAACCTCAGACTTGAGTGTAGGTTTAAATACCTGCACAAAATACTTCTACAAACACGTGTTCAGTGCATACACTCAACTGCTGAAAGAGACATATGGAATCTGAAAACCTGACAGTCTTGCAGCTTTAGGAGGGAAAAAAAGTGTAAGAAGACAAAAAGAAAGGGCCAATTGTCAAGAATTCTTTTTGCAACAATTTAGAAGACAGTGTTGGAGAAGAGAAGGATAAACCATCCTTGGACACACAAGAGAAGACACTGTGTCCTGGCATCAGAACATCCAGTTCTGAGAGGAGGAAATGCCCAAATAATCTGGTCTCACCTATTCGGTATTATACAAGTTATGCACTAAAATGTACATATTTAAATGAGGCAGGGGAAAACAGAAAATAAAACTTGACTTTTTGTTTTGTTTAGGTGTGGGGTTTTTCAATTGAATGTCTCTGTCATGGTAGTAGAGAACATGAAAGGCCAATAACAAATTATGTTTTCTCAAATTGCATAACATACGCTATGGCCTGATCTGCTCCGCAACACCCTCGTGCACAGATGCAAACACAACCTCTCTTATACCATAAACCCCAAAGAAGTAGTCACATGAAAAGCAAGTAGTGCAGAGAGAAGTAAGAGTTGTTAGAGCAGTGAGTTAATCAAGCAGCACATTCAGTTTCAAAATCAAGGCTACTGAGGCTTGTAATCAAGGCCAGTATACTCAAGTTAGTTTCTTTGCATGAATTTAGCAGTTTACTTGAGGGAAAATGAGTCACAAGTGTTCTGGAGCTCTGTGTACAAGCAAGCCTTCCAGGCAGACAAGCAGTCTGTTAATCTATGATATCTCTCACTGGGGCAGGGAAAGGCTTAAAAGGAATAAAATCTTGCCCAGATCTCAAGTCAATGCCTGTAAACTCCTCAAACATTCTACTGAAGTCTTTTTTGATTAAGCATTATTCTAGTTTACTTTCTTTTTAACAAGGAAAAGCTAAGCAATTTTTGCTTTTACCAACTAATACAACAAGATATCAAAGAAGGGCAACATCTTGGAGAATATGTTATTTTCTTTCCAGCAGGAGAGGCAGAGAAGGTAACATCTTCATGCTCAGCAAGAGAGGTTTACTTTTAAATTTTTACATCATTAACATCTACATTACAAAAGTAAACACTAATACTAATAAAAAAAGATATCAGCCTACTCTGGTACATAGGAATTTTTCACCTGGTTACTGGCAGGTCACAGCAGGACTGTAAAGGATGACTAAGTGGCTCACTGATGGTCAGCAGAAGTTATAAAAACATTCCCACAGTCAGACATTCTCACAGAGATCATATTTTTCAGCTGCCATTGGCACAGGGACATTCTGGCAGCTGAGCAGTTGGCAGGGCTGTAGGCTGCAGCACACTGGCTGTATTGTGCCCAGAGCTGGCATTGCTGTGGGGTGCCCCGCTCCTTCCTCTCTGTCCTCTAGCAGTAAACCAGCACCTCAACTCTTATCTACATCAGGTTTGAGCAAGCAGCATGGGGACGCAATAAGGCCTGGCAACACAGGAGGTCACAGTGGGTTTGCCCCAGTCACGCATGCATTTGTGGGAGCAGAGCTTAGGTGTTCACTATACCTACCCTTGGCTCTGCTGACCTACCAACAACCCCCCAGTGAAACGCGCTACCAGGCTTCACTCTTGACTGGGTCAGTGCACTTCATCCCACTTTCTCTCTGACTCCCTTCGTGGGCTGATGGAGACTGAGGGCTAAAACAAAGGTCCTACATGTGAATCCTGTCGCCAAGTTCCCTCTGCTGCGGCTCCATCCTTCCAGATAAACCTTTTCTGCTGCCATCCCCTGCCAGAAACACGAGTAGTCATGGAAAAGACAACCACACTTAGTATTTGGCTTTTTAAATTTTTTTTTTTAATTCTTTTTCATTAATTCCTTTTTCCTTTTCAGCTCAGATTTTCAACATTAGATCCAGCTTAAGCCTGCCACAGTACTTGCTCCTACCCCTGTGCTGTGGCTGCACAGCTGGGCAGGAAGAAAGAGTAAAAAGTACAAGGGCAGGAACAAGCATCACTGCCCAGTGATGCTACCAGAAACAAAATAATGGCCTAAATGGACAAGCTATGCTGCTGGTGGACCTGAGGCATCTGAAAGGTACAAATAGCCCTGCTCACTCCAAGATACGGGTTGAAGCCTTGTAGCTAAATCTAGATAGCAGTACTAGTAATCGTGCATATCACCACATAAAAATGGAAAAGTGCAAATAGATTAAAAATACCTCTACATTACTTTGTTGTCTCATTTCAGAAGGAATCTGGTCAATACCAAACAGGTTTTTTTCATCCTACAGGTTTGAAATTGATGGTCACTCACTAACTGAAGGTACAAAATTGTAATGGAGGGTGAAAGAGAGAGACTTACAATAGAAAATTAAGTTCAAAGGTTCAAAAAACTTCAGCACCACAATCTTGCAAAACATACTGCATTCAAAAAGTTACCCTGATTCTGCAGTTCATCTAGATCCATGAACCTGCTGGGACGGGGATTAAAGCCCATTGCTGCCTCCATCTCTTTTTCTCTTTTTCTGCGTAGTTCTTGTTCATGCGCTCTCCTTGCCACCTCCTCTTGCAATTCATCCAGTTCACTCTTTAAAGGGACAAACATCTCCCCACCTTCCCAAAGGAAAACAAAAACAAAACAAAACCCAAAAACATGTTTTGATAGTAAAATCTCTTAAAGCATCCCTTAGAAGACAGAGAAGTATTAACGGAGAATACAACTAACATTAGAAAATAACAGACTGACCAAGCAAAGACCACAGAATGTCAGATCACAAGGTTTGCTAAGTTTTACTTCTAAAACCCTGCCCAAGCTGTTTGGTTTCCAGTTGCCTTCTCTGTGTCAGTGACTGGCAGAAATGCTGCAGTATTGCTTCAAGCTCCCCTGCAGCAGAGCCATCCCTGGATTCACTGACCCAAGAAACAGCAAACGGAACAGAGTAATTGGAAGAGAAAACCCTAAGCTGATGCTGAAATCTTGAGGCTTCTTACTGTGCTTATAATTTGTAAATAATGCTATAATTAATAATATATAATAATAAGGTTATAATAATGCTATATAACAATTATCCAGATCATTAGCTTTACAAAGTAAAATGGATTCCAACTGAGATGCTTTTCATCTAACTGCAGAAGCAGATGAAAATGGGAGGAAAAGAAAGCATATCAACATCCTTGTCAACATACTAGAAATCAGTCGTCGTTTTCACTTCAGCTATGACCTGCATTCAAAGTGTCTCCTCCTTTCCCTTCTCCAGACATTCTCTGCAATCAAGTATTTGCACGGGATGATATATAATCAGAATGCATATCTGCAGAAAAGTTCGGCCTTAGCTCAAACATCTTGTAAATGTTCATTCTTACTTCTGACAATTTTGAATTTTGTACGGCATTATGAGCTTCTTTTCAGGACCTGTCAATCCTACTAAGTTATTATGAGTTATGCTTGGGAAGATATTTTCCACTGATGGCAGAACACAGTTACAGGAAAAAAAACCAGGAAAATCAGCTTTACTTTACAAGTTAAGTCGATACTCAAAAGAGATGACAGAGCAACACGATCAAAGGAATATTCCAAAGTTTTTTGCAACCCCCTTTGGTAAATCTTCTAAGTTTTATCTTGTAAAACTGTATTACGTTCCTTAATGTTTCTTTTCCCTTTCCTCAATTTCACTGTGAAGATAAGCACCCAGAAAGTAAATAACAACTCCAATGCAATTTACCTTACAAAACGACTACTACTGAGGAAGTGTATCTTACCATTTCCAATGGTGTGTGGGCTGTTTGCCCAGTTCCCAGCTGATGAAGTAGACTCCACTTCCAAGATGCTGCTACTGTGAGACTTTGGGATGTTACGCCAGGCAGGAACCAATCCACCTGCTCGTTTCATATGACCATCCCTCCAAGAAGAGAGTAATTACAGTTTACCATTTTACTAATCTCTCCAGGAGAAATTATATCCACCTTTCTTTTTAATCATCACATAAATATTTACTTGCATTTTCATTTCATTTAAAAAAAAAAGTCTACCGTAAGAAAATCTTGGTATAAACAGGGGAAAAGAAAGTTAACAAGAGGAAGAACAATAATTCTGATCTCCTCCATAAAAGTATGCAGTGCATATTAAAACCATGGTCTGATAAGCTGTTCTCAACAGCTTCTTACAGCTGAAAATCTACTATTCTGGCCATAAACAGTCTTAGTTTGTGATTGCCTGAAGCTTCCTACGCCAAGGAGAGAAACATATCATGCTGCCTATTTATTTTTGCATATAAATATTACAAGAGTCTTCCAAGACTTCAACGAACCTCTCAAACTGAACACATCAAAGATTTCTATGCAAGACTATTGATTTCTCATTTTGTACAAGGCTTCTATCAAGCAATGGCTTAACTGAAACAAAAAGGTCTATGAGCTGTCCAAAGGACAAGCAAGATGTTTGATATCTTAATTGAGTTTTTAAATCATAGGCTAAGGGCATGACTATTTCAGATGCATCAATTTAGGCAACATTTCTCATTTAACTGAACTCTATTGCTTTTCCTTTTCACAAGCAGTAAGCTATCAATATACTGAGAAGAAACGGAATCAAACTCACTCAGATTCCTATTTCCTTTCTATTTCTCCCCTGCCCCAATAAACCTGTATTACAAGTTAGGAACACTGCTTTACATTTTTTAAAAAAGTGTTCCACACCATTATGTAACCATAAAAAAAGAAATAAAGATTTCAATCACTTCAAAAATGAAGTTTGTTGAAATCTACCTGTGTGTGCTTGAGCTTTCAGACAAGGGCATGTCCAGACTAACTGGGCTGTTGCTGTTGCGCTCACTGCTTTCATAGCCAGACTCCATCCTCTGTATTAGATGAGGATGTTGATCCACCATGTGATGCTGGGTGCCCCGGCCTAGCACACCACGCTTGTATCTGACATTTGATTGGCTTGATCTTGTTTCTTGAACAGGGTGTTCCTTTACCTCATTCTCAGTAAGCTCTTTACCTGTCAAGACAAAAGAATATAGCTTGACAGAAGATCCAAGCTTCAATACCAGCAAACCATCTATACGTATGTTAGCTTCTCAACCATGCTTAGCACTGCCTTTACTTTAGTGTAAAACTAGAATATTAAGCAGAAAATCCCCCAATATTTTTACAGCATTCATAGTAGTATTAAGCAATAATCTATTCAACAAATTTATTTTTTAATCTCTCCCTTAAGTATAACTTACCATATTTCCCCCCAAGTAACAATCAAGTCTGGAAAGAAAAATCCCTTCTTCCCCATAACAATTTGTATTTGTACAAGATCATTTTGCAGTATACCCAACTGTATTTCCAGTTTATATTTGTTATTGTATTCTGTCATATCTACTTCAGACACTGCACTTCTTACATTGTTTATTTTGCCACTTAGAATTTGATGAGGCTTACATAACATTAGTTCACAGAGGACAGGAAAAACTGTTTCATCTTTTTTTTTTTTTTTTTAATTCTTCCCTACTGATTTTACTGTGCATTCCCACTTACCTTTTGTTTTCTTCCCCTGCTTCCTTCCCTGGAGCTGTGTTCTCTTCTACCTTCATCTTCCCTATATATATTTCTTTATGCTTCCCAATTCTTTTCAATCTTTAGCTCCTTCCAGTTGGCATCATCTGTTCCTCCCTCTCTGCAGGCCCCCAGATTTCTGCAACAGCATCCTCACTAACCACAACTCTACTGCTAGTCAAACCTCTGTCCTTCAAGCACTCTGAGATGGGAGCACAGCAGCTCCAGCAGCATAACAGCATAAAAACCAGGAACTGCTAAACTGCTCTGCACACCCTTTGCAATTTCAGGAGTGCCCTCCTCTTGACAGGGAGCAAAAGAACTGTTACATTCATTTGCAGACTGGGGAAAGGAAAGCAGGGAGCTGGGGCAGAGGCAACAAAAGATACCCAAAGTTGTTTCACAACAGATTTTATTACCTACAAAACCAGCAAAGCTGAGGACAAAGTACAAGTTGCATAGCTGCTATGGTGTAAAACGGTCCCAGATAAATAATCACTGGCTGCCAGGCTCTTATCCTCACAGTAAAAACTCATCACTGATACACAAGGTACTTGCCGCACCATAGTCTGAGCCATCATGCAAAAATACCATAATGAGCCAGAAAAAAAAACCCAGACCAATACAAAAGTCCATTGCAAGAGATGAACTTCCAGATACTTAGCAGTCTAGCCCTGTGTCCATTTAAACAGAGCAGATGGTAATGTTTCCCTTGTTATTTCCTTACATGAGAAATTTAGCACACAGAAAGCAAACAGAAGTATCATACATGCAAGAATAATAACCACATACAAACTAGCCTTCAAGGACACAACTCATCACTGACCTAAATGCCATGTTCAAAATTTCACTTTCCTACTTTATTTAACAAAACTGGATAGCAGAGGATTATAAATTCCACACACGCTAAAATAAATCTTTCTTCTCAAACTCTTACCTGCCTCTTCAGAGAAGGGGCTAAGCTGAGTGTAGCCACAATGTTTCCTCTTGTCTTTACTGAAGATGCTGTCTATATTCAGAGACTCTCTTTTGGGTCTCCAGGTTGGCCGGTACCTGCTAGACGAACTAGATTTAGACTCGCTACTGGTACTCTCCACTTCCCAGTCTCGAGAGTGTACAGACAGGCTTTTTGAGGGTCGTGTTTCTGCCTGATCCACACTACTGCTTCCACGAGGGGAATTCTGGATGGTTTGAGAAATCTGCTGTGGTCTGCTGTGGATCATATTGCTCACTGTCTCTTTAAATTCCCTCAGCCTGCTGGAACTGCTGGATGGTTTGGGGGCAGTTCTGGGGGCTTGTTTCTCCTTCAAGGTTTCTCCTGCAGTTTACGGAGACAGCAAATGCCACAAAAATAAATTCAGATTAAATTAGCAGCCCTACTTGCAGCACCTTCATGCAGACTTTGAAAAGTAAAATACTAAACGAAAACAAAACAAAAACCAACAAAATTTAAAAATGCCTCAAACAAACAAACAAAATAAAGCAAAGACAGGCAAAATACAGACAAAGATATAAGAAACAAGGAAGGAAATGCACGTACACACTGAGCATCTTAAAAACATGCAGAAAGAGATACTGGTATATCAAATAAAGTAACATCTCTTGCCTTCACTATGGTATCCTGATGACTGAACCTCATCTTTTCGCCGAGACCGGCTAGAACTCCTCTTGCGGTCTGCCAGTGAGCCCTTTTTGGAAACATGCCTCTGATTGCACTCACTGTCAGTCAGGTGCCCTGGAAGGACAGAAGAACACAGTAGAGATGACAAGAGCCTTCGGATCGAGTGTTCTGTGTGCTAAAAGCAGCAGGGCTGTCCTGCTCCTTAGGAGCTGCAGATGCTCCAATGCTAACTGGCAGGTTTGGATAAGTTTTTGTATCCAAAAGTTTTTGGTTTTGTCTTGGGGAGGGTGTTCTGGTTTTGAGGTCATAAAAGAGCAGTACAGCCCCTCCAAGGACTCTGGTTAATGAGAGCTCATCCACGAGGAGAGAAAAAAATTGACTCTGCCTTGTCTTCTAATAATCTAAGGCACCACTTTGTTGCTATCTGAATACTTTTTCAGTTTTAATGACCATGAACATGAAAATCCTGAGGACAGCTTGCTTGATATTACTCTGTTCAATGAAGACTCAAACACATGAGCGAGTTGCCACATAATAATAAATTACTGCACATCATCAGCTGCTCTGCACTAACTATCCATCTGCACTCTCTTCACCTGTAGCAAATACCAAGGAATCTGAGTTAGCTTAATCTACAGTGAAGAAGCCTCAGTTGGCTCTCAAGGGCTAAGCCAGCTAATTCACATCTGCCACAAGCTAAGAGCATACACACAAACCAGCAAAATAGCTCATACTTGACAACGTTCCTTTACAACAGCTCATGTGTCTGAGTGCTAATATTGGCTCTTGCACACAATTTATTCCCGATTTCCTCACATCACATGTGAATTAAGAGTATTTGACATCACGAGTTTTCTGTATTGCCTTTTCTTAGTCTTATGGTTCTCGCACATTCACAGTCCTAAACCTGCAAGCACAAACACACGCATGGCTTTACTCACGTGAGTAGTCCCAAGCAGAGATGCAGGATAAGAAGGGAATTTATGAATAAGCTACAAAGACTTTTCTCTAGCCTTTATATCACCAACTTTCACCTTGCATAGGATGATAGGAAAAGAAAATCCCTACTACCCAATAGTGGATTAACAGCCCACAGACTACATAGCTGGCTGTTCTGAGCCTTCCCCCTTCTCTAGAAACTAACATAATAATCAACAACATTTAAAGCAGATTTTACACATAAAATTGTACCTTCAACAGTTGAAAAAATAATTCACTTCAACTACAATTGCTACAAAGATACTACAATAAATGAGCAGGAAGAAATCCAAACAACAAAAAGCAAGCTACACAAGACTCACATTTCTATTCATTTGCAAAGTGGAGAATAATTTTGTAGCCAAATTCTTTATAAACAAGCAGACTACATAAAAGAAAAGAAATTAGGGAAGTAAAAGAAATGTTGGCAGTGAAAACAGAAGATGTTCAGCATTTAGGTGACTGAGCGTGAGTCAGTGCTTTGGGAGAACTTTTTCTTTTCCTTCACATCATGGACTGTCACCCATCTTTCAGGGACTGAAAGAACAGTATTATCTTACACCTCATAGTGGCTGCCCTCAAGATAGAAGCAGCTTACATTTCACTTCAGAGTGTATGTCTCTAGTTAAACATTCTTCCCCCCCATTCTTTCAACTTGATAGGGAGTGCTTGGTTAGCATCCTTCAAGCACTGTAACAGAAACTATTTAAAGATAATTAGTGCTGCTGGAGCTAGCTTAGGGTCTGCATAAACTAATTAGAGCCCAACTTAGCCTTGTAGAATGAAAGCTGCTAGCTTTGCATAAATATTTTGTCCTCCTTTCCTAAATTGCAAATTTTGTCCTATTGTCACTGGACATTTAATAGCCATGGAGGAAATGCCAAGAATCAAAAGTTTGCAGGACACAGACTTTGTTGTTTTTACTTGGACCCTCTGGAACAAAGACCAAATCAAACATAAAGCATGAATACAGGAATTACAATCCCAAGAATATTAGCTAACACTTTACACTCATTTTTTTAAGTTCACTAAAATGACAAGCCAGGATTTCTGTGTGAGTGCTCCATCATATACTTAAAAGGTGTCCCTTGCTGGATGTATCACTTAAACACCTCATCCTCCAGAGGTATGATGGCTTCATAAGCAAACAGTGATATTCAAAGGAAAAGTTTGTTTTTGTAGGGGCTTTGTGCCTGTCTAAGAAAATGTTAGAGAAGAGAATGAAATCAAACAGGTTAAGTCAGAAAACCCCTACTCCCTCCCACTGAAATCTCAGTTGCATAAATAGGGCAGGCAGAATACGCACATTTTTCTCAGCAGCACAGGTTGGTAGGAGCAAGAGAGGGCTTCTGCAGCCACTCTTCATGTCCCCATTCTGAAGTACCCAGGTGCCTGAGGTCATACGACCCAATGGTGGTCCTTCCCTGGAGGACGATGTGGGATAGGGTCCATAATTTTCTGGGCTGGAGTAGTGGGTAAATGGCCATTAAATGAAGAATCCTGCTCTTGCCCAGAATGGTTCAGTTGGCAGGTCAATGTGGATGGCTTCTTTATAGCCCCACGGATCAGCATTTGATGATTGAGCAGTTGTATGAGTTGGCAGACTGACTTTTTTGGAAAGGTTTCAGGTAGGTAAAAAAACAGGGGAAATGCCCAGACAGGTGGCTAACTAAGGGGACACACTGACTATAGCTAAGGCTGAATCAGGGAAGATGAGGACAACTGAATTTAGGTGGTGAGATGGGCTAAGCTGAAGGGAATAACATAGGATAGAATCAGTAGGAGAAGAAAGAAAAAGAAAAGGAGAAAGTCACTAAAAACGACAGAACAAAAAGGTTACATGCTGAACTTCATGCTTACATGGTTGCAATCACCCCCCTAACTCTCCCTTTTCTGCCGACTTCTACATGGCAAGTTCTGCAGGGCAGAACCTAATACACTAAGCTCTGTGCCACTTTTGCAGACTGTATAAACAATATTCCACTAGCATTTTCTATTTTGTCTTCTTCATACTCTGAAGATCAATATAATTTTTTTTTTTCCTCATCACTCAAATTCTGCTCCAACTTTCCCCTCTTTCTCACACTCTACCTAGGACTATGACTGGGACCTAGAGTGTTAAGTATTTCGTAAAACATTAAAAGTACTGTCAGGCCATCCAAACCCACGTATTACAGCTACTTGGATCTCTGATGAAGAATAAGAGAGTACTGAAGGAAACAGATTTGAAACATTTTTTCCAGATTTTGATGTGAAAAGTATTTGTACCCTAGATTGTTTCAAATGAAACAAATAGGCATATATCGTCACATTACAAGAGAGCAACTATTTTGCAACTAAAAGGACAAAGTGGTATGATAGCTGTTGACAGCCCAGCGCAACAAATAGTTACCAATTCAACTGTTATGTCTTCTTAGAAAGTCTGTTTAAGGCACAATAAAGTAACTTTTCAAACAGACTTAGCAGATCATATTTCTGATGCTTGAGAAGTCTGACCTTAGCTCATGCACTACTTTTTCAGAAGTGATGTTAGAAGTTAGTACTGTATAAAGGAACAGACTGACTAGGGTCACAGGGCATGAACAACAGAGGAGATCTAAGCCTTCAGACTTCCAGTTAACCTCTTTTCAACTAAAGAGTGTTCAGGCAGACTGTTCAGCTGCCCGAAGGAACATATATATAGACTTCTCACTGCAGACTTTCACTTAACTTGCTTCCACAGCACAGGCAGGAAATCACCTTACGCTCCTCCCTGGTGCAGTAAATACTACCAACACCCACTTACATAGAAAGTCCTTAGTGCTCAAGTATGGGAGATTCTGGTGATGAAAGCACCTCTCCCAGACAGCTGCAACTCCTGAAATGAAGTAGCTGCCCGTAGATGAGTAAGTAGCAAACGGAACGCTTACCAAACCATACAATGGCACTGTACAACAGACTCAACTTCCAGAATTACACAACAAAAAGAGCAGGTAGGATTGTGGATAACAGAAAACATGCCTGTAAATGTTTGTCTGGTTAGATACAAGACTACAAAAGCCAACAAGACATTTAAAATTATGCTTATTTTTTGTGAATGCCAATGGTTCATTACAAACCAAAAACATTTAGGATAGTGAACAGTGTTCACTATTCTGTTATAGGTTGTATATATAGAGATTTTTCACTGGAATCCACTGCAGTCATCATATTTAATGACAACGATCACACAGATATAATGGTATCTGCTACCTGTGTCCCTGCTGCTTTGTGAAGCTGCATCATTCTCCACATTGTAGATGACTGTCCCCTGCGAGTCAGAAGAGAAGTGACTGACCACGGACTCATGGTGCGCCTGTTTATAGGGATAGCTGTCTGTAGAGGAATCTGTCCTGGTATCACTCGAGATGGAAGGTTCTCTCCCTAGGGAAGGAAGCAGTGTCAAGGAAGCAATGTCAAATTTTAATCTTTTGGGGCTATTATAATCGTCAGAAGAGTCTAAAAAAATAAAATAGCAATGGAACAGAGGAAGCTACACAGAAGTTAACAGAAAAACAGAGTACCAAACATATAAACTCAGATTCAAGGATGCTAGAGCTTATGGGAAATGTTCTCTCCTTTGGAAAGAGGAAGAGAGTGTCATTCCTTCTGGAAACTTTCATTTCTTTCTCCCTGGTAACTCCAAATTTATCAAATCCTTTTATTATGAAAAATTAAACTATGTCTATTGGACTGAAAGTACACATTAGTACCACACTGAGATTATTCTTTATTAAATGCCGACACTGTCAAGTGTAATTAAAACATGAAATATACTGCTTCAGGGAAAGTTGAAGTTAAAGTATTAATCAAGGTAACAAGAACATCACAAGTTATAATAATTAACACATTTCATCTATTACAAATCAAAACCTTATCTAGTAAAACTTTATACTGAAATTATATTATCTAAAGCAAAGTAACTTGCTCCTCCTCAAGAAGCTAGTATTGGTCCGCTGCACAGGTGGGATACCAAAAATGATGAAGCTTCACAATTCAACTTCAGCATAGTAATTCCTAGACTTATTAGAAGAGGAGAGAGTCAACCTCCTCCCACCACTTTCAGTACATAAAATTAAAAATCTGAACAGTTCAACAGACTGTTGGCCATTTTATATATGTGATGAATACACTGCTGAACATACAGGATATTGATTTCATACTCATTCCTCAGTGGAGAAATTAATGAAGAGAAAATAATTAAAGGAGAAAGTAATTTTTAGGTTTAATTGCAAACACTCAGCCTGAGGGCACTTCATCTTTTCAGTGAGAGCAAGTCCTGTAGTTGATGTTCTTTTTAAGAATGCCTAGCAACTTCTGAAGTCAGAAACTTCCCCCCACCTCCCTACTGGTTAAAAACCTTACGGTTCTGAAGAAATATAGAATACAGCTGTTAATTGAGATGATAGTCACAGAAAGAAAGGTGAATATAAGCAACAGGAATCAGTGCTGTGGAACTGAGTACTAGCAAATAATTTGTAAACTGAAGTTTTTATTCAACAGAAAAATCAAAAACATCAAAAGGAGTCGTTTGCACTAAGCTCCACAACATTCCATACCAGCACCTCTGACAATCTTTCCTCCATAATTTGTAGTATCAGATCTTGATGTGATTAGATGCATTTATCAGATTCCATCGACAAAAATTCAGGCACAATATTGTGATTAACAACTTAAGAATAAGCAATTTCTATTAATTTCTGAATTATGAATATCTGATAACAGTGAGAAATCGAGAAGAAGCTGTAGATACACTTAGTGAAGAGACAAAAAGGCCATTCTGAAAAAAGTATATTAGGGTAGAAAACTCTGGGTATCAACAAGGCTAGAAAATAATTCACTTCTATTTGACAGGAAAACGTGTAGGGTATGATTTCTCCTGGCATTTCAACCTGCAGTATCTCACAAATTATCTCAAGACCTTGGTATCAATTTTGAACACAGCAGACTAAAGGAGTAAGCCTTGAGGACTCACCAAGTGTTTTTGAAATAAAAGAGCAGGTTACTCACTATGGCCTTCTGAATTTTTTCTGAAAGGAAACACCTTTTCCTACATATATTTTTTGTATTCCGCTTCCTGAAGTCATTTTAAAAAACAATAATATTAGATACTGCAGTGACAATGAGCAGAAGGGTTATCTATGTATTTCCTGGAGATCAACCAGCAGAACAGCAAGGCAAACTTACAGCATGTATTGACCTGAAGCTTGTAGAAGTGCTTACACAACTGATATATAGCACTGAAGGCCCTCCTCTCCCTCCTCCAGACTTCCCTTTTTTTTTTCAGAACAGGAAGACAGGTTTATAAATTGCAAGGCATCTTGTCACGTGAGAATTGAAGGTCATCTTACCAGTGTTTTTATTTGCATTTATTTTAAGAGGAGTTGGAGATTTATTTCATTACTGGTAGACTGTCAACACATAAATAAGGAGAGATCAGATGTTCTCTACCGTTTCATTGACCAGGAAGCATAAAGTTAGCTATTGGCCAGGAAAACCATAAAATATTCCTGGAATTAAGTTGTACAAATAGGCTAAAATCCTGGAAGAGAGGTTGTATTTCTGGGTTTAGTCTAGCCTTGCTGTTCTTGGCAACTTATAAACCCATCTCTAATTAAGGATATTCTCTGCAAACATCCAAAAATAGAAACAATCCTCTTTTGCATAGCTATTACAATATAAACTTAGATCCAATTTTTATTTTCACCCTATCTGGATTGCAACTGCATATCTTTCTCAGAATTTAACTATTCCTTTTTAAATGAGGCCTCAACCCCCAGTGGTGTGACTGTATGTCTGAAAGTATCCAGAACTTCAGTAAACCAACAGCCCATTCAGATCACTATCAGTATCTTGAGCAGACCAGTTTCTAACCTCTGAAGCACCTTATTTGGACATACCTTTCTAATCCAACAGATTACCATTAATACAAAGAATTCAGGAAGTAGAAATGTGTTGAAGGCCTGTGAGATGTTAAATGCTACAAATCTATAACTGTAGATCTTTCTAGATGCAAAACAGACTATGAAAAATGAAGAAGTAAACATGATCTATGGGCATAACCTTTTGCCAATCGCTTCCCCTTCAGTCTCCCACAAATCAGTTTATCTAAGTAAAAGACAAGCCAAAGGCTGAAGATAAGCTGCACCAATTCTCATTTTTTATTTTTAATAAAACTGTTTTCTTTCCCTTCCCCCCACATCCCTTCACCATCCTAGCAAAGGACTAATTTATGATTCCTTAATGTTTCTTTTCTCTAGCCTCCCTCCTGAGTTTAATTCTGCAGCTTCCTTTAACCTTTATGTGTTCATTCATCTCTGCTCTCGTTCCCTTCCTGTTAAAACTGCTGATGGATTTATGAACTCAGTCATTGAAGTCATCAGTTATTGTTACTCTCTATGTCCATGCCACAACACGTCCTTTGCTGTCCCTCCCACCCCCCAAGTTTCTTCCTCCAAACCTTTTTGGAAAAGATTACTACCCAATCAATCAACAGTCTTGGACTGAGAGAGAGGTTCGAAGGTGAAACACTGGAATTCCTCTTCAAAATTCTAGATCAGCTTTGACAAGCAACAAGGACCACACCCAAAAAAAGAAGAAAAACTTTTCATATGCAGCATTACAGTACAAAGGTATAAGGTCCAGACTGCTTACCTGAGTCTTCACTATCATAGCACGTCCTGCTATATTGCTGTAAATCCACTTGAGGGGGCAAGTCTTGTGTTGACACTGGAGTTCCTCTCGGATCTGCATACAGCAGCAGCAAAGGCTGATAATGACCCTTAATGCATTTTGTCACAACATCTTTCCATTTTGGACCAATCTAAATTAACAACAACAAAATGCACAAGAAAGGTTTTCTATCATCATTTTCCATAAGCAGCTCTCTTTTTTCCTCCTCGTACCTCTTTCAGAGTTTGATTTTTCCACTGACATTCTTTAACTTCTATGTCCAGCACTGAACTGGACTCACCAAGAAAACTCTGACTGCTGGTCACATGATGGATCACATCAAACACATCAAAAAGAGATATGAACTCTAAAATGTAACAGAGTAAACTCTCTCTTAAAATTGGCATTTCCATTCCTCTGAGATTCACCTTATTTGAGAAAAAAAGGTACCACTTGTGACACCAGCTGGTTAAAAACACACCCTTGCAACACCCTGGAACCAGCCCAACTAAAATCAAGGTATTCACTGTCTCATGGCTAAATAAATTACAATTCCTGCTAAAAATACGACTACAAAAATAATCCTTCCCTTTCAGATTATTTTTCCATAAAAAGCTTTTCATCCTCTGAAATGTTCTAATGTTGCGTCAGTTAAAAAAAAAAAAAAAAAATTTTCTCCCATCCATCAGCATAAACAAAATGAACAACGAAAGACATCAACAGCATGACAACAAATTCAAGTCAAAGCTAACCACTTTGGTGCGTGAATATTTCTGCTGCTACAGAACCTCTGCAAACATTCCAATAGGCAATTCATATGGTTCTATTCATCCCAAAAAATCTTCCCCGTGTACTAATACAGGTTTCACCTAATACACTGAACATCTGTTCCAACAAATTTATTCCATAGAAGAGTATTCTACTAAAGCACTGCAGTACCTATCCTTGGCAAGGTTTTGCTGCGGAGAAATGTGACTGAACAAATGCAAGGATTAGCTTTCCCTTTGAGACCGTGCTTGGCATGAATATAGGAGAAAACTTTCATCTTTGTGCTTCCATGACTAGAAGGAATAAAAGGAGAGTGGTGTGAAACAATGCCAAACAAAATACTGGGATGCAATAACCACGTAGCAAGATCCCAGCACTGGTATCTTTAATATCAAGGACCTCATGCTTGGTGAAAAGGCAGGAGGAAAGCACTAACAGAAGAAGCAGAAAATTTGTTGTTGGCAGCAACCACTAGGGATGGCATCTAGATACCTCAAAGAGCCTGAAAAGCAGGTACCAAATAGCTATACTGCTTGTCAGCAAGTGAGGGAGATGTATGTTAGCTGCGTGCACAAGCAAACTGCAGGTTTTCAAACAGCAGCATAAAAGCAAGACTGGCAGCCAATAGAACAGATCTAAGAAAACTGCTTCTGAGATTTCTGGTATGCTTTTTTGAGAATGCTTTACTTTGCCGAGAAAAAAGGAGCAACAGAGTTATGGATCTTGAGTAGAAAAATAGCCAAAATTTCTCAAAATATGTAGAAAACAGAATGGATCTACACAGAACTAGCTAACAAATTTCTAACAGATTATTCTTCTAAACATTATTTTCTCACCTCTTTGACATGAGCATCATCAAAGTACATCCACTTGCGGATTTTAGTTTGGAAGAAGAAGGTAGAATAGTGTTTTCCATAGTAACAGATCATTCCCACCAAATACAGCTCTGAGTGTTTTGCTCTGTCATCAGTTACTCTGAAGAAGAGCTTCAGGAAGGGAGGTAAGAAAAATGAAAGGAGAAATTAATAAAATGGCCAGAATTTTACATACTGCTTTGTGTTTGAAGACCTCAAAGTACTATAGAGAGGTGTTAGGTTTTTACTTCAAGAGATGGAGAAAACAAGGCAATAAACACTTAAGTAATTAACTGTCCTGGTTTCAGCTTAGTTCATTTTCTTCCTACAGTGCTGTGTTTTGAACTTAGTATGAGAACAGTGCTGGTAACACACTGATGTTTTAGCTGTTGCTCAGTAGTGCTTACACCAGTCAAGGGCTTTTCAGCTTCCCATGCTCTGCTGGGTGCACAAGAAGCTGGGAGGAGGCACAGCCAGGACAGCTGACCCCAACTGGCCACAGGGCTATTCCATACCATATGGTGTCACACTCAGTATAGAAACTGGGGGTGTTGGCTGGGGGGGCAGTGATCGCTGCTTGGGGACAGGCTGGGCATCGGTCGGCGGGTGGTGAGCAATTGCACTGTGCATCACTTGCTCTGTATTTTCTTTTATCATTATTATCATTATTTTCTCTTTCTCTGTTGTCCTATTAAACTGCCTTTATCTCAGCCCACGGGTTTTAGGTTTTTTCGGTTCTCTCCCCCATCCCGCCGGGGCAGGGGGAGGGTGAGCGAGAGGCTGCGTGGTGCCTGGTTGCCGATCGGGGTTAAACTACAACATTAACCAATGTTTAAGCAAACCCAATGACATAAACCAGGAACAGATTCCTATCGACTCACCAGATGCTCAAGAATTGAGTCAGTCTTGGAGACTGTAGCTATACTTTAAGGAAGCCATTTACAACAATGATATAATATCTTTTCAGAATTTGAAGTGTGATTCTATTCTGAAAATTTGTATTTTCTGTTTCATGCTTGCTGATTATAGCAAATACTGTTTAAAACATTCATTCCTCTTTGTTTTGTAGAAACAAAGTGGTTCTGACAGTGAACAGCTGGCATTTATTTTGACTTAAGCAAAGACAAATTTATGACACCACCACATAAAAGACAAACGGAAGACATTAGTAGGTCAAAAGAACGCAGCACACAAAAAAGTTGTTTTCTGACTATTTAATTGACCATGTTTTATTTAAAAATGCACAGGACTAATTTTTCAGTGCATTACTGCTTTACTATGCAAGGACCAAACTGTTTCATAGCCACATTTCCATTAACTTGCACTAATTTTGGTACACTATGCACTGGCCAATGCATTTTTTTAATACGTATGTGTGTGTGTGTGTGCATTTATACATCTCTTTTAAAACCACTTTAATGTAATAACTCTATGCTACAATAAGACACAGCTGCAATTTGGTATACCAATAATTCAGCTCTAAAGCATCAGCTAATGTAGAATAAGTGAATCCTCTAGGCAACAAACCTCCAGATCCCAAACACTACTTAATCTATCTTTCAGTCACAGAGTGCCAGCCACCACCTCTCAGACTGCTCAGTTATTTATAACTCTTAAGTGTTACAACCACACACTTCAAAGGAAACAGGATTTAAAGAAGTTAAAAAACAAACAATCCCAAACTACATTTTGTCTTCAAAAGAAATAGAAATAAACTTATATTCTTCAAAATGAAAGAGTAAATGTGTATTTTCACAGAAATGAAATGCAAGACGTCCTTGCACTTAAAAATATTTTTTGATTCAGACAAGCTTTGTTTTTTGGACTAATTTTAAATTTTCAGCCATTTCAGAAATTCAAGAATATACAATTACACTAGTACTATCACACGTTTTGTGAAGCATTCAGAAACAAAATCCTCGGACCTGCCCTCTATTCCTCTTTTTATGGACACCGAAAAGGTATTTTTCTCAATCTGCAACTACAGACTACCGTGAGAAAGACTGTGCTTGTAAGTGGCGGCAAAATACAAAAAAACTCACATCTCCCAGTTTAAGGCAAGTGCCCAGGCTGTGAATCACATCCTCAGCCAGATCAGAGTGGTCCGAGTCCCAAACCAAGCCAATGGTGATGATCTGTGGAGAGTTCATCAGCACACGACGAATACGGATCTTCTCCCCACAGTTACTCTGAGGAATTAAATAAAACAAGACATTGAATATAATCCTTCTCTTATTATAATGTTAGGGCAAGGCACTAAACAAGTATGAGTTTCAAAAGTACAGCTTCCAAAGTGGAAGTGAAACACAGCAGATATATATGCTCAGTGTCAAGATAGGAGTTCCTTACATCACAGATGAGGGGCATTATCAAGATAATCTGATATTCGCAAGCTTTAAAGTGAACACTGCTGATTCTTCCTCAAACTACTGATGATGATTAAAATGTACAGCACAAGAGGAGACTTGTTTAAAAAAAATAAGCAAGCATACATGAAGATCCCAAAAACATTCTTAGGAATTGGAAGGAGAGTTCACTTTCTTTTGATCAGCATCTCTGATCAAAAATTATATTTACAGAGACTGATCCTTTATATGGCAGTGTCAGAAAAACCTTAAAGGTGTTGCTTTGCTGTTAAAATCGGGTGGTGGTTCTGCAAGGTGTCTGAAGCACCTCTTCTTAGACAAGACAGTTAGGTCAGTATTCATATAAATATGAGAACAGCAGCTGGAAGATCAGAGTAAGAGGTGCTTTACTAACCCATAGCAGTTGTTCATTTCTTATTTCCTGTTTCCCTTCCCCCTCCCATTTTTTATTTTTGAAATAACTACCAGTGCTTATTGACTGGCCAGTCTTCCCTCACTCCCTAGCTAGAGCACTTCTCAGAAATAGGCTTGCTTGTGAAGTTAAGACATTTCTCAGTGGTCCTTCCAATCCATCACCCATTGGAATTGTGGACATCTTCAGAGCATCATGAAAAAAGTTCAGCATCTGAATTAAGAGTTTATCACTGTAATTTCAGCAAAAAATGCATTATCTTGGGGGGGGATACAACCATGACAAAGTCCCTTTGCAGCACTCACTTTCCCCCTGTGGCAGGACACAAAGGTACCTCTGCAAGGTTCCACATTTTCACACTGAGAATAGTTTCTCATCTCTACAGAGACCAGTTTCACAATTGGATATAAGCATTCCTGACACTACAACCAGGGAAGAGATCACAAAGCATTTCTTCCCCACAGCAGTCTAGAAAATTAACCAGAATTTCAATCCCAATTATCAATGAGAAACAAAAAAGAAAAAGTAAAAAAAAAAAAAAACAGAAAGAAACAAGATTAACAACAAAGCAATGAAGACAGATTACAGGTAGAAGACTGTGATGTTTAAATGTAGATAGGAGGTTTTAATGTTAAGATTACTATATTAATACATACTTTGCAAGGGTTTTTCAAAGTACAAGCCTTCCTGTGGACTACCTCACAACAAACTTATCTTATTCTCAAACTGTCATCTTTGCTTCAGCTAGCTAACATCAGCATTTTCTGCAAGACAGGAGGAATATGGCATCCTGATAAAAAGCTTCCCTTGCATGACTTTTAGGCCACCCTGAGCTAAGCTTCAACAGAAGAGTTTCCCAAATAGAAAAAGAAAGAGGCAGCAAATACTGGTAAGCATTTTTATCCAAGCAATTATTTCACAGTTAAATAGAAGTTCACCCTGACAAAGAATGTCTTTCTATGAAATTTCCCATGCTTTGGTTATTAAATAGCTAGACTCATATAATCTTTTAAAGAACAATACAATATCTTTATTTCTTTTAATCAGATAAGTGAGCCACTACTTGCCAGTATTCCAAAAAAAGGAAAATAATGTTTCAATGAAGACTAAAAGTGAATGTTTCAGAGTTTAAGCTACAGAAAGGGGCGGGGGGATAAAATGGAAATACTTACACTGCCCCCAGGGAACAGGCACACAAGCCATTCCTGTTAAAGCCTGTACTGTTTCACTGAGGACTAGTAAGGCATCCAACAGTGGCACTACATGAAACAGCAATGAAACAGCAGCTGTTTCCTGCCCTACCTATTAATCAATATGTAAAAAAGTTTGATGATAACTCTTCTTGCATGCTTATCTAAAGCCCTGGATCCAGATACAGGCAAATTAGAAGGTAGAACAAAATACCACACTCTTGCTTTAGAGATCAAGCCCTTATGATTTTAAAGAAAAAAAAAATCATTTTATGTTTACATGAAAATTTTTTATTTTTTCTTAATCCAACTGATACACCAACTTAATTCAGCTGATTTTTTTCAGAATTTTTATCATACTGCATAGCAGAATGGAACATTTTTAAGAATAGCATCCTGTGACTACCAACTGGACATTTGCAGTAATTGTTTTCTAGCAGTTAAATGCCAGTCATCACTCACAACAACTATAGCCTACACTTTCTGGTCAGTATCTCCAACACTCTGAACAGAAAACCTCACTCAGAAAAACAAACCAATACTCCCCCAAATTTTCTGAGATGATTCCTGCTTTTGGCATAGCTCTTGCATATATACTGTGCAGCCTTTAAGCCCTTCATTGTCAGGATATTCTCCGTCAGTTGGAAGCGGCAGTCCTTTTCTCTTTCCCTCTGACCAAGATTTTGGCTGTACACTGCAGGTACAGCAGTTTGGACAACAGCTCAATTTATCCCAAATGAAAGGTAGTAACGAAGTTGAATGGAAGCTTATCTAGGCAAAACAACCAATCTTGTACACACAATTACAGTGATTGGTACAAAAGTTCTACTATCGGTGCCATAGCATGGTACTGCCGAAAAGATTTTACAAGAAATAAGTACTTCTTTTCTCATGGTATTCTTACAGGTGAAGCACACTACCCTCAACAGAAATAATCACCAAAGAAACTGGATGAACTGTGGGAACACTGTTCTAAAAAGCCTAGCTAATCAAAACCACTGTCAACATACAGAAAACTCATATAAAAAAGATAAAGCCTCCAAATTCTTTGTCATTTCTATTTCTTTAGGTAAGATATCAGAACTTCCATCATAGGGTGAAAGCAGCATGATTAACAGCTTCATGTAATGCTAATGTTGGAGGCCTCACCAACTCTCAGTGAAGCTCAACAATGAATGTATGATAGGTACCTCTAGGAGCAACACAGGCTTGAACAGAAATGGATCGTGTGGCCATTCCCTGGGAGCAATGTAACCATGTCCAATTTATTCCCCCTCATCACCTTTTTTGTGGTTTCTCTCCAAAACATTCATTTTTAGTTTCCATCCAAACACTGTGTCTATTTCTGTTCTCACTACTTGTGTCTAGTCAAAGGAGGACTCAACATCACTAGTTTTTCCCTTCCTTCATTGAATAATTAAGATGTACCGAATTCAAACCCAAAGAAAACTTTGACCTACTTTTTTTATCATTATGGTGAGCTAAACCTTGAAAATGCTCATCAGTCTGAGGTGCACATGAGCGTAACCTACCAAACTTCTTCTGTCCTGTCCGCCCCCCCGCCAAAGGAAAACTAAGGATACTAACTGGACAGTTTCGCAGATCTCCCATAGTGCTGGCATTCTGGAGTAGCTCTCCAAACATATCTGGAGTTGGTTTCTCTCGTCTCTCCAGCATACAAATAGCTTGATTGCTTCAGTATAAAGCACAGAAAACAAAAGTTTAATAATAGAATAAAAATCCACATTAAGTAAGTATATGTTTTGCTTAAATTTTATGAAAAATTAAGAACCTTAAAATACACAACACTTTATATTCAATATTGTAGTACAGAAAATTCACATAATTAAGTGTGAATTACTACACCTTCCATGATAATACTACATAAAGAAAACAACTAAAACTTTAAATAAAAACAGTTTCTAGTTTGGCTTAAAATTTGTATCATGAAAGCAAGCTTTAGCATCTTGATAAATACTTGATTTCAAAATGAAATATTTGCTTCAAAATGCTTCCCTTCAGTAACCACAACCCTAGTAAAGTAGAACAGTAAAGCACATCCTTAATAATAAAACTATAGACAAAAAAAATAGCATGATACCCAATTGATTTCACTGTCCAAGCTGAAAGATGACAGTAAGTACACAAGAATACTAGTGCTCAAAGCATGTTCAAGCCTAAAATGGTTTAAGAGGTAAATAAACATATCATTGTTTATTGGTGTTTTTAAAATAATGCATGACTTAAGATTTATTGAGATATTTTACCTAAAATGTTGAATACCATTCACATGATTCTTTTCCTGTTTTTCTAATAAATAATATTCTGATACACAGTGTCTGCTGGTAACTTAAAGAAAAACTACAGTTCAGTGGAACAGCAGGTAGCAGCCACAAGGGGGAATGCTTTACAATACTCCTGATACACTGGTAAAGTGGTAGCTTTTAACAGAGATCTGCACAAGAAGAGCAACTAGCAGCTTTCAAGACAATTTTTTCAAGCTCTGTAACTACATGTTTCATATGCAGGACATAAAAAAAAAAAAAGAAAAAAAAAGGAGTTTTCATCCCAATCAAAATTTCAAGACAGAATTGAATAAATCTGATTGAGGCAAGAGTCTGTTAAGCAGCTTTTAACTGAACAGCCACCGGCTAAAAGAAGAGAAGACTTCTCTAGCATTCATTCAAACAAACTACTACAGAGCTAGAGCTATTGCACTGTGCATCATCTCCTTTAATGAAAGGTCATGGTGACCAGGGGAGTTCCCCAATAACTAGCGAAAGCAAGAACTATATATCCATCCAAGAAAGAGGATTTGAGGAACTACAGGCTGGTCAGTCTCGGTCCAGTACTTGGGCCGATGATAGACCAAATCCCCTTGGAAATCACCTCCAGGCATATGAAGGACAAGAAGGTGAGTCACAGCAGCCAGCAGTTTTACCAAGGCCAAACTATGCTTGACCTACTTGATTATCTCTCTCCTATCATAAAATGATGGGTTCTGTCAAGGAGGCAAGAGCAGTTAATATCATTTGTCTCTAGCAAGGTTTCCAAGTCATCTTGGAGCATTCAGACTGGGAGGTGTGGACTGCACAGGTAGAAAACAATGTGGGCAAAAACCTAGCTGGACCTTCAGGTTCAGAGGATCACAACATAACAAGCAGTCAGTTAAGAGTTGTGTTTCTAAGGGGTTAATAGTGGTGCTGATGCTATTTAACATTTTCATTAACAATCTGAATGATGAATCAGAATACACCCACATCAAGCTTACAGATGACACCAAACTGGATGGAGCAGTCAATATACAGAAAGGGAGTGCTGCAATCCAGAAGGATCTTGACAGGTTGGAGGGACAAGTTGACAGTAACCTCAGGAAATTCAGTAAAGGAAAATACAAAGTCTTGCACCTCAGACAGAGCACACTCAGTGCAGCAGTACTGCCTGGGCACTGAATGGCTGAGGAGCAACATTGCAGAAAGTTGGTAGACAAGTTGGACACAAGCCAGACTCTTTGCAGAGGTGAACAGAGTAAGGACAAGAAGCAAAAGATGCTGAAAGGGAAATTCTGACTGGATATAAAGGAAAAAAAAATCTCACACTGAGCGGTTAAGCCCTGGAACAGGCAGCACAGAGAAGTCATGGAATTTCTGTCCTTGAATGTTTTCAAAACTCAGCTGCACAAAACCCCAAGCAGCCTAATCTAGCTTTGAAGTTAGCCCTGCTTTGAACAGGTGGATGAAGTAGATGTCCAAAGCTCCTTTCCAACATAATTTTTTTTTTTCTCTTATCTTGCTTCTTAACTTACCAGCT
The DNA here is from genome assembly GCA_013400535.1 of Scopus umbretta. NCBI lineage: Eukaryota > Metazoa > Chordata > Aves > Pelecaniformes > Scopidae > Scopus > Scopus umbretta. The sequence goes on from VZTL01022960.1 coordinate 31,588, forward strand.
CACATACCTATTAAGGTCTTTCAAAATGTACACAAGTCCTTACCGCTACAGTTGTCAGATTCAGAATCATAAACAAGTAAGACACACTGATCCATGCCTAAACTGGTATCTTCTGCTCCACTAAATTCTCATGTTCTTTATCATAGTTATCAAAGCTCCACCAACTTTGAACAAACCATGTTCTGGACATTTAATCTTATGAAGGTAAAGATCTAACTACAATACCAGTATAAAAAAAAAGAGAAGCTCTCAAGACTGTAAAAATCTCAACTCACCAGAGTGAGGTTGTGGAAATATAATGTACCATCTGGATGAAAGGTAACGGGTCAGAGGTGGCACCACAGCTGGTACAAACACACTGAAGAGGAAGAAAAAGTAATACATTGACAAGATCAAACAGGTATTTCCACAGCAACACTTCTGCTTGTATCTTTGTACCATGGCAATGCATGTCTTAGGAACGAAACCTGAGAACTGGTGATTTGTATCATTACCTCACCTGTTCAAACAAGGTCATTGCAAACTTCTGATGGGAAACACAATGTGGTGCAGTGCAAATATCTTCCTTTGTCTCATCTGCAATGTGGAAGTGAATTCGCATTAACAAGTTTTCCTAACCAATGAGAGAAGAAAAAGCAAAAAAAAAAAGCATTAGATCATTTTAAATGTAGACAAAAGTTAAAATATAAATCACAAAAGCATGTCAGATGCAATAATGTTATAAGCGTTATTTACTGACACAGAAGGCTCCTGCAAATTTTTCAAAGTTGCTTAGAAAACAAAGAAGTCAGCATTTCTTTTAAGAAATCAAAGGAATTGGCTACCACTTCTGATTTGAAATGCTATGTCAGGTAACAAATTATTTTCTTTACTAGCACAGCTGAAGATCTGTCACTGATTATTCTGTCCAATTCTCAAGCATCAACGGATTTGACCAAATGTAAAAGGCAGAGCAGCTCTGCAGTTTTAAAATCACTGGGTTGCCACTAACTTCTCATCAACACAAAGTAATCTGAATCAATTTCTATATTTCACAAGGACTTTGAAATATAGCAAATAATCTACATTCTATCAAAAAGGGGGAGAACTAATAAATGAAGACACAGATAAATTCTGCAAGAAACAAAAGCACTGAACATTTTCTAGATATTATTTCAGAAACTCCATCTGTTTTCAAGTTCCCAGGAGTTCTTGTCCTAAGACCTCCTCTCCTCCCACTGTTGTCAATGTTAATCTGGGGGTGCCAGAAGTCTACTGGCACCTCTTCCAGCAGCTCACTTTTCACTATCACTATAAGATGCCTGGATGGTTTATAGGCCTGCAATAAGCAGGTCAAGATTAATTATTAGTCAAAATAGCTCTGGCCTCGTACAATTTCCCTTGCACTTTAGAATCTAAGCTCTTCTGCCATTTAAATTAAATCTCTGCCTTTAGGGCTGTAAAGGTTAACTAAGTGAAAAGCTATGGAATTATCACTGCCTTAAAGCTTAACCTCAAAAGAGGACTTGTACCCGTTTTAACTGTCCTTGTGCCAGTATGGTTAACCTAACAAACCTGCTTGTGGGGACTCCCAGAGCTATAATAGATGGGCTATCTAGATTAGCTTTCTCAAGGAAGAAACTAAATCAAGACTTCCCATGTTCTACTCCATACAGAACTCTGTTCAAGTGTGGGACTGCATACAATGACTTGATGTAACTATGCTCACAGGGGCTCCTGCATAGACTGATGTAATTTATTTCACTTTGAGGCTTTATTGGTACGATCTACTTACATTTTAAGCAAGCTTATTACACTATACTATTGTGCTATATTAGTATTCTACAAACACAGGATATGTTGGATTATCATAGGCTCATTATCAGTCCACTTAGTTTAAGAGAAGAACTACAATAGCTATATGTATATGCATTTATCCCATTTCTACGACCTCTTACAGTGCAGGACTCCACTCTGGTAGGTGTTTTACCTGAGAGAAGTTTTACCTTGCAGTAGTAAATCCAGTAAGTTCGTACTTTGGTTAAGAATTAGCATCTTTGTTAACAACCAAGTAGGATACAAACACACTGGGGCCACCCTAAGGACACTATCATTTCCAAAAAGAGAAGCAGCCAATAGGTCAGCAAGACAAACATACCTCCTAATTAAGTTAAAGACCTTTAGAAGGCTGAAGGAGGGAAAGGAAAAAATGTGGGTAAGAATAAAATCTTAACATAATGGATGCCAAAAAAAGAGTTTGAGTATAAAAAAAAAGCAGGTGGTTAAACCTAAGGACGTAAGATTTGTGTAAAAGCCATGTCCCAACCACACCGGTGAGAAAACCAACCAAAAAAAAAAGTTTGGCAGATAGTTTACAAATACAGCAACAGAAATATTTGGAAATTATCCATTTTACTGTTGCTTACCTCAACTTACAAATGTAAACAACTGAGTTGGTTTGTCTTTGGTTTATTTATTTATTTTTACTTTCCCTTAGCTAGAGTTTATAAAAAAAACACAATTTCAGAATAACTGGCAAATTAAATGTCTTTTCACCCTTTTGAAGTGATCCTTAAAACTAGAACTAGAATCCTGGATCATTCTTGCAGTGCTTTTTTTT
>VZTL01022961.1:0-21159 GCA_013400535.1 Scopus umbretta
TTTTTTTTTTAAGGTGTGCTTAAATAAGAACCAAAAGGACTGCATAGATTCTTGTAGAGCGAGGCAGGTAGTGTAGGAGGTGGAATGGAAAAGGTGATGCTCCTCCTGCAGTCTTTTTTTGGAAAAAGGAAGCTGGTGGATGAGAAAATGTCTTTGAGAGGCAAGGCTTTGTAGTGGTTTTTATTTTGTTGTCTCATTGAAGGAAGGCTGGAAGTCCTTCCCTTTCTTGGGCATAACTTTATATTGTAGAGCAAACATCTGAATATCCTCCAGGGTTCGTACAGTTTCAAATGTGTGCCTTATTTGTTGCAGTGGGAAAGCTCTGAACTAGAGAGCAGGAACAGCTGTATGTGGCATGCTGGTTTGGGGGGAGTCTTTGTTTTGATTTCTTTAGAATATTCCTGAAAGGAGTGATTCCTTATGCTTAAGTTTATTTGTACAGCAGAGAGGATAGTTTTCTTACTGCTTTTTCAGGTTTGTTTTGGTTTTTGTTTTTGTTTTTTTTTACCCATCCTTCAGAGAGGTGAGCTCTGGATTCTTCTATAAAAGTGCTGAAGAGAGAGAGAAGCTAGTGAAGGCAGAAAGAAAGTTCATTGAAGACAGAGTGAACAAAATCATAGACTTGAAAAGAAGAGTCTGTGGCGATTCAGATAAAGGATTTATTGTGATCAACCAGAAGGTGAGATGAAGGGTATTACTAACTAGGAAAATTAATTTGAAATGTTGGCTTTTTTGGCAGGCTGTGTGCTGTTTGACTCACTTTGTACAGTTCTTCAGAAAGAAATAGCTAAATTTAGGCTGATCAACTTTTGAATATATGCGTACAGTTCCTGCTTGAGATCTTTGAGCCCCGAGGAAGAACTTACCATTAATGTCAGACTGAGAGAGGGTGTTTTTAGCTTTTTCTTTATCCTGATGGTCACTTTGTTTGTTTCTAGGGAATTGACCCATTTTCCTTGGATGCACTTGCAAAAGAAGGAGTAGTTGCTTTGCGCAGAGCTAAAAGGAGGAACATGGAAAGGTCTGTTCCTGGGAAGAGAAGGGGGTGAAATAACACGCTCTTCCAAACTCGAGTCAAGTCTGGCTTGAATCTGCCTTCAAGGACTTGCACTAAAAGTCCACCTTAATCTGTCCAGCTTTTACTGGTGTAACTTAAGGTAGTTTGTACAAAACATAGAAATGCTGGTTCAGCACGTGGAGTGATATAGGAGTTTGAGTTATTGGTATGCTACAAATGTAGACACCTTAGAGGAGACTTAATTCTACAAGCTTATTTTTGTGGAGAGCTCTTTCATGAACAGAAGCAAACTGTTCCAAGCCTAGGAAGTGTGCTGGTCTGCATGCTGAAGTACTATTTTTATGTTAGCGACTTCAGATTTTACTTAATATAAAACAGGTGCTAAGCTGTATGTGTTCTCTCTCAGACTGACCCTTGCATGTGGCGGTACTGCCATGAACTCTGTGGAGGATCTCACTCCTGACTGTCTGGGACATGCAGGGCTTGTCTATGAGTATACACTGGTGAGTACGACTAAGCTTTCAGCTGGGGCCAGGTTGAATATGCCTGTACCAGTCTCACTTGATGGCAGCTTTTTTGTCTTGGCATGTCTGTGCATGGGTTTTTCTTAACTGTTTTAAGAGCTGCACTGGAGCATGAATAAAGGCTGGTGGCATTTTGCATCCTGGTGTGCACTTGTATGTGAGCATCTACCTGGATATATGCTCTTGACATGGTGTGTTTTCCTGTTGTTATTTCCACATATGCTTTTATTATCTGTAAAACTGAGAAAACAGAAATAGGTTCTCCTGCTTCTTATCACTTCTCGAAGTGCTGTTAGTGCAGAATCTGAAAGTGTCCGTTCAATTTTTTTTTTTTACTACGTGTATATGTTGATTAAGCAAATGTGTGACATCAACACATAACCCTGTTTTACAGGGTGAAGAGAAATACACCTTTATTGAGAAATGTGACAACCCGCGCTCTGTTACCCTGTTGATCAGGGGACCGAATAAGCATACGCTCACACAAATCAAGGATGCAGTAAGAGACGGTCTGCGTGCTGTTAAAAATGCTATTGAGGATGGTAAGTCTCCACTCTGTTGAGCGATGTTAAAGATCTTCTGCTGAAACTCATCTCAAAATCACTGAATTTTGTGTCTGTTTCTTTGGTATCTGATGACGTCGGACACCAAGCTGAGTGTATATCAGTGTGAAGTGCTTTTACTGTTCTTACACCTCATGTTTTACAAGTAGTTGATATAACTGTATAAGTACTTACCTGATCAGATACAAGCTGTCTTTTTAAGGATGAGGGAAGAGATCAAGCTACACTAAAAATGAACTGTTTAAATTGGAATAGGTGCTTATTGTGAAGACTCAATATCAAGTTTTGCCTTGCAGGATGTGTGGTTCCAGGAGCAGGTGCACTGGAAGTGGCAGTAGCTAATGCTCTTGTTAAGCATAAACCTAATGTAAAAGGAAGAGCCCAGCTTGGAGTTCAAGCTTTTGCCGATGCTTTGCTCATCATTCCTAAGGTATTGGGAACTCTTGAATAAAGTGGCTTTAAAGCGCGTGCTAAGACCCATCGCTTTTTCTGCTGGATGTCTCTTAACGCAAAAAAAACATCTGTTTTCTCAAAGGTTCTTGCTCAGAACTCTGGTTACGATCCCCAGGAGACACTAGTGAAGGTTCAGACAGAGCATGCAGAATCGGGGCAACTCACTGGAGTTGATCTGAACACTGGTAAGAACTTGCTAAAATAATGGGATGATGCTCTAGCAAGAAACTTGTGGCTTAGCTCCATGAAGAATAAAGTTGCTCTGAATGCAGAAAGCTATAGCTTTTTTCGTAAAAAGTTATGCAGAATGCCTTGGCAGGTGTCCTGTTGCTGCAGTCAGTCTTGGCATGCTGTAGTACTTAAAACGCTTTCTTTTAACTCAAACATTTAAGTTTTTTGTGAAGAGAAGGCAAACAGTAACACTGTGTTGGATGTAGCGAGTAATAATATCGGGTGTTAGCGGAAAGTCTTACTTTGAGTGATGTCTACTGGTTATTTAAAGAGTGTTTTACTTCTTTTGTAGGGGAGCCAATGGTAGCTGCAGCAGCTGGAATTTGGGATAATTACAATGTCAAAAAGCAACTGCTTCATTCATGGTAAATGTTACAGTATTTTCACTTTAAATAGCAATGGGTGTTTCATCATTGAAATCGATGGAGTAATGTGGAATCAAGGGATCCCACGTAGAGGAAGCTGTCCTGAAAATGAGAAATGAGGCTGAGTTGTCTTTGAACTATGTCAAAATTGATATTCTAACAATATTTATTTAATATTTCTAGCACAGTGATCGCTAGCAACATTCTCTTGGTGGATGAAATTATGCGAGCTGGAATGTCCTCTCTTAAAGGCTGAGTTGGATCTGCTGTTGCCAACGGTGGTCAGCTCCGGTAGTGCCCCATGGAACGTCTAAGAAATCCACCCAAAGGTGCTCTTAGCTGTGGTGGATTTTCCCAGCAATTGAAGTTACTCTGCTGTAATGAGCAGCCCCTCTTTGGTAAACATGGCCACTCAAAATATTAGCAACTATTCAAATATTTGGCTCTAAAAATCAGTTATTTATTTTTAATTTCACTGAAGTTGAAGTTACAACTGAAGTTGCTTTACTTTTTACCCAATAAACTGTTAAATTCTGTGCTTTATGTGTGTCGGTTATTTAAACCTTTGCCTTCCTTGGGCCAAGCTCATGCCCATTCTGCTCGCAGCCTTCATGGGCGGTGGTGGGCTACAGCCTTTGATTCGCAGCTTCTGCCTCCCAGCACTGCGTGAGGGACTTGGTTACTCATTCCGATACTTGCCATGGCAGTGCATTCTGTTCCTGGCGGGCTGCGAAAATGCCGCTCGAGGCCCTGCTTCGAGAGTGAAGTGGGTTCAGACCTGGAACACTTGTTCAGTCCATCAAAAAGCTGGATTAAGTCAGTCACTTCATTGTTTTGTACTTGCTCACAGATAATAAAAGCGAGCTGACTGCTCCGCAATGGCTCAAAGTGTGTGTTGAAAGACCTGTTGCACCTTGTCATCAACGCACTGGTGGATTTTTAATGCTGTTTCTGCTGCATTAGAGTACGTATGGACACCTAGCAGCACAGCAGACCTCGGCAGAGCTGCATCTTTAGATCAAGCCTGCCGCGAGGAGGTGGTTGGGTTTATGAGAGGGAACAGGCTTCTGCAAGTCTTGCAGAACTCCAGTTGACTGAATGACTATAAAAGCAATCTTTTTAAAAACAAAACCCCCAAACACCCAAAAAGCTCGCCTTTTGCACATGAAACGCGGTGAGGTGCCACCGGGGTGGAGGTGGGTTTGCTGCCAGCCCCGGTAGCCCGAGGCTTTCCACGTGCGGAGGCAAAGCGCACTTCAGCCTTTACGTGGGATGGCCGCGGTACGAGAGCATCCCTTTTCCTAAAAAACCCAAACCATCTGCTCCATAAGCCTGGCAGAGACACGTGTGGGCGGGCGGCGGTGCGCGGCCGTGCAGCCCACGCCTGGAGGCGGGAAGGGCCCGGAGACGCTTCCCCGGGCCCGCAGCTCTTCCGGGGCAGAGCCCGGCCGCTCGCCGGCCGCCCGCTTTCCCCTCCCCGGAGCTGCCGTGCCTGCCGGCCATGGCTGCCGGGGCAGCGGGGCTGGCGCTCCTGGCGTGCTGCTGGGTGCTGGGCGGCAGCCGCGCCCTGCGGGGTGAGTGCGGGACCCGGTGCTGCTTTGGCCGGCCCTTCTGCCTTGGCTTGGTGCAGGGAAGCCGTAGAAATCACGTTGCTTCTCCCTGCGGAGGTTCCCTGTCTTCTAACTGCAGCGAACCATGAGTGTAAGGGAGCTGCCCTGCTGATTTCACCTGACTGGAGCCGTTGCTTTCCCGAGAGAGACACTTATAACGTGACTAAAATATTTTAAGCTTGTTATAAAAAAAAAAATTGCAGACCTACGCAAATGCTAATCATAGTCACTTAGTATATTGCACCCTACCTCCAGTGCATAAAGTGACTTTCTGGCAAATTGTGCGTGCTGTCCTGCGCGGTCGTGTTTAAAAATGAAAGTTCTCATACTGAATTTCTTCACTTTTAGCATTTGGAAAGGATGAAAGCATGGTGCAGCTGCCTGGAGGGAAGTTTCAGATGGGATCCGGTTCCCTGGAGAAGAGGAACGAAGAGGGGCCCGTCAGGGAGGTGACGGTGAAGCCGTTTGCTATCGACAAATATCCTGTCACAAATAGGGATTTCAGGTAATAGCAAAGTTTTAGGTCCGCTTGGCTCGCACGGTCTCAGCAGCTCTGGCAGCCGCCGGGAGGTGCGGGTGATGGTGCTGGGTGTTTTGGGGCTGATTGGGTCTGAAAGCCAATGCTTTGGTGCGCCAGCACTTTCATTAGAACAAAAACAATGTGCCTGTCTGTAATAAGTCATCTCTACAGGCACGGGCTGAAGCATCTTATCATTGTAGCTTGCAAACATACTTCCTTTTTTTCCCCTTCTTTTTTTCCTTTTTTCTTTTTTCCTTTAAACATGCTGGGGTTTGTGTGCATGTGTCTTTTTCTAATAGGGCTGTTCCAGATTTAAGGTTCTTATAGGTTGAATTTCCATTTGTAACTATGGGACCACTCCTCCATGTATTTTATAAGAAGCCTTTGTANCCGGTATTGCTTTTCCGCTGAGTAGCAGCTATCTCTTGGTCCAGAGTCTGGCCGTTCTCAGTGGTTTTTCTTTAATCTTGGGTTGTTTTGCTTTTGAAACTGGCAGCAGGGTCGAGCCTGGGTTGATTTATGGTGCTCCTCTGTTTATATCCTCTCCAAACACTGTCAGACTGGACTGATGAAATGCTCCACTGAGCTGGGAACAGAGCAAAGCGCTTTTCAAAGTACTTTATTAATCAAACCTTAAAATAGCAAAACTAAACAGCATGGGCTTCTTGATCTGTTTTCCCTTTCAAAAGCAGACATCTCTACCCTGTTGGAAAGCACTATCAAAATGCCCATGATAACCCAGCTCAAACTGCAGCGTTTAACCATTTCCAGGCTGACAAGCGCTGCTCTTTACACATGCTGCTCTAGGATGGTGTCAGTGGTGGTGGTGGTGGGGTGTTATTGCCAGTTCAGCTTTAATCTGGTGTCGTTAATTCAGCTTTAATCTGGTGTTGTTTCTTTTCCCAGTCTGCCCCTTGGTGGCTGCCCATCGAGAAGGCTTTTTGGCGACAGGTCAGTAAAAACCTGGTGCGGTGAGTCCTCTCCATGCTGGAAGCGTGCCTGTGTTAGTGTGTGCTGAGCCTTATCAACTGAAAATGGGGAAAAAAATAGCATCTCTGGTTGCTGCACATTCCCTGCCTTGGTCTGTTCTGTCCTTTATTCCCTTCTTAACTGAAAGGTTTATAAATTTGGTTAAAATCTGTTCAATGCAATTCTTCCCAGCCCTCGGGTCCTGGCTCCAGCATCAAGGACAGGCTAGATTACCCAGTGCTGCACGTGAGCTGGAACGATGCGCAGGCATTCTGCGCCTGGAAAGGGAAGAGGCTCCCGGCGGAGGAGGAGTGGGAATTTGCTGCTAGGGGAGGACTGGAGCGTACGTACCACAAACTCTGACCTTTTTCCAAACTGAAGCATCGAGTAACATTAGTTCTACCAGATCTAAACCTCCATCCAGGGATGTTTTCAGAGGTTAATCTGGGGGGCTTTTGGCCTGGGAGTCGAATTAGTAGTAGTAATAATAATAATAATAATAATATTAATAATAATATAGGAAAAAGAAGTGGCTTATCTATGGTCTTCATGTATTTTCCTAAACAAAGCAATTCTGCCAGCTAAAAATACCATTTCTTGGGTTTGAGGCAAGGAGTGACCCACTTACCCCAAACATTGACGGTGGCATAAAGCAGCCCCTGGGGTCAGTGCAGGCACCAGGGAACTCCCTGGCACAATTGATGGTTTGTAAATGGGGAGCTGTTGCTGATTCCCATCTCTCCTTGCCTCCTTGGCAGTGTCTGTAGGGATTAGACCGACAAGCCCCATTCATAGAACCCCTATCAATGTCCTGAGCTGAGCAGAAAAGGACGGTCATAAAAGCCTGGTTAAAAATAGGCAAATGCAGAGCCTGGAGTGACACAGGGGCAATGGGTGTCTCTTTCTCTTTGGCAGAAAGGGTGTATCCCTGGGGAAACAAGTTTCAGCCAAACCGTACAAATCTGTGGCAGGTAAGATCCTAAAAATCATCCCATCTACCCTGAGCTCTTCTGATGGTATTTAACTTAACCACAGAGTGCACGTGGCTGCCTGAGCACGCTCTGTGGTCCTGGGAAGCAATGCAGGCTTACCTGCAGGGTACCTTAATTCAGCTCCTGGTAGGTCATCCAAAATACCCTTAGAAGGAGCAGAGTTGGCCCAGCTTCCCTGGGAATCCAGGATTTCAATGCTTCCAAAACTTCATACATAACCAAAACTTCATACATAAATTTATTTGATAAGGGGGTTGTCTTGGGAGAACTTTAGATGGTTGATCTCCTCTCTCAGCCAGAAATGCTGCATAGAGTTAATTTGCAACAGAGTTATTTCCATTATTTAAGTGTAACACAGTCCTGTGAAGAGCCGGACTTCATGCCATCTCCACGGTGGATTTTTGCTTGGAGTGATCTTTCTTCCCACAGGGCGATTTCCCAAGGGTTGACACAGCTGAAGATGGTTATCACGGTGTCTCGCCAGTGGCAGCATTCCCTCCTCAGAACAACTATGGTAGGGAGCAGACATCCCCACCCTGGTTTTGGAGTTGGCATCTGCTTCCTAATATCCATTCAATGCTAATTATAAAATCACATAACTGTAGCAAAGTTTCAGATATACATAGGATCACATCAGCCTCTTTATAGAATAACCAAGCCCAGCAAAAGCACTGGTGGTTGTTGCTGAAGTTGGCTGACGTGCACCTAGGGCACTTCAATGCACCAGACCGTCCCCTGCTCTTAATTAGCATTCAGTTACTTTGCACTTCTATGTGATTTATCTGAAAATCCCAAATGTATTGTTTTGAGGGCAGCGGATGCCATGCCCTCATGCAGGTGGGAAACAATGAGGCACATTTAAATGAAAGATTTGTTGAAGGTTGAGTTGTAGACAGGGACCAGTTTGCAATACAGTAAAGACCTTCTGGTTCCCAGTCTCACCATTAAACCACACTCTTGTAGCGATGCTTTGAATGTTGCACCCCCATTCCATACACCAAAGTGCTTTTGCAGCCCTTGCAAGTGTGCTCTCATAATCCTGATGCAAAACCATCTGTGTCTCAGGGCTCTACGATCTGCTGGGAAACACCTGGGAGTGGACTGCATCGGAATACCTGACTCCAGGGCTCTCATCGAGGCAGCATACTCAGAACATGCAGGTCCTGAGAGGTGCCTCATGGATTGACACTGCAGACGGGTCTGCAAATCATAAAGCTCGTGTTACTACCAGGTAAGTCTGGGCAATGCCCAGGCACTGTTTCGCAGTGATTTCTTCTGGCTTGGTTTTATTTGGAAGGGGGGTTTATTTTAAAAGACATTTGTTTGTTCCTACTCAATTTTTCTGAGAAGCAGTTGGGAAAACATTACAAATACTGCTAAAAATTCTCCTACTATAAATATGTTCCTAACTGCTTCTCAAATCATGTGTATTTTCCAGCAAGTATTTAGAATTAAAATTTGTCTTGAAGTTATTCAAGGGAAGTGGAAGATGTTTCTAGTCTGTTGTAGAGGGTCACATTAAAGGATGTAAGCGTTAACTAGGAAGGATCCCTAACTTTGGGTCTCTTTTTCCCCATGAGAATGGGGAACACACCAGACTCAGCCTCCGACAACCTCAGCTTCCGCTGTGCTGCTGACATCCTGCCCGTCATGGCCAAGAAAAGCTGGACCAAACCCGAGCTCTGAAGAGGTTGCTCAGGAAGACCTGAAGGCATTTTCTCCTGTGGAGATGAACAGTAACCCCCGGCAGTCACTTTCATCAAGACAGTTCTAAAAATTAAAAATAAACACTTTCAGCTAAAATTTCTTTCTGCACTGGGACATCTGGACATGAGCAGTGATTGGGAATGGCAGGCAGGGCGTTTTGTCCTTAATGTTGTCTTTGTGTAGCAGATATTACAGCTCTTTTTTTGGTGTTTGTTTTAAATAAGCAGAGGGGTGCATGTGTGTGGGACTGGGTCAGAACTGCTCTGACCTCCATCCCCAGCCAGAGCGAGCAAATACCCACAGCTCCCACCCTGTGACTGCCGCTATGGGGCTTCCATGAGGGACAGCTGCAGGGGGGAAGCAACAGGGGCACATCCCTGGAAGGGGGACTTGTACGTTGGTCCCCTTCACCTTGGAAAATCCCAGCTTCGTACCAGCCTCCGAGCCTTCCCAAAAGCGAAACAAGGCACCTTTATTGACCCTTAAACAGCGGGAAAACCACGTATGTGGTTGTTTCTAAGTGCATAGATGACACAAACCATTGACCCACCTCTCCCAGCTGTTAGAGCCAGCATAAGAGCTACAAACTGGCTGTGCACAAGCTCTGCAACCAGAGCCCCGAGCACACAGGTAGGTGCGGGTGTCCTCAGGGCACTGCTCATCCCTCCTCCACCTGCGACTGCCCTGAAAGATCCCACTCCAGGGCTGAGCTGAGCCCGCCCCAAGCAGATCTGCTGCTCGGAGCACATCAGGAGCTGCAGCTGATTACAGCTCCATTAGAGGCAGCTTCTCCAAACCATCCCTTACAGTGGGACATACCCCGGGGGCAAACTGCAGCTGTCTGCGGGGTTTGCATTTGCACCTCACCTGAGGCCAGCCATATCTCTTAAGAAAAAGTGAAAGAAATCACTGGTTGGTTTTCAAAGATTTTACTCGCCTTAACTCTGAGCAAACTCATCAGCTTACGCAGTGGTGATCAAAACAGCCCCTCCTCGGCTGCCAGGGTCAGCAAAATGGCCTTGCAGGTGTTCTCGAAGAGGGCGGCTCTGTTCTGTGCCTCCCCCTTCTTCACCCAGTGCCGGTAGGTCCTGAAGGCACAGGCATCGATCAGCTTGCGGACGGGCTTCAGGGCATACGGGTCCCGCACCACCAGCTCCCTGGTGACCGACTTGACCAGCCGGTACTGGTAGTAGATACGGACCGATGCCAGGACGGTCAGGCAGATCACCTGCAGCACAGGAGGAACAGGCTGGAATTTGTGGCCAGTCCTACAGTGGAAGCAGATCAGCCGCAACGCATCCCACGTGGCTGCTATCCACGTGGAGGAACCCAGTGGGAGCCTCGCTCCTGGCACAGGTATTTAGTCCCATACGAGCAGTACAGGCTTTTTCCAATTGTGCCCTTGAAGTCAAAACTGCATGTCAGTCCTAAATGTGTCACCAAATGCCACTTCGGGTACCTTTGAGCTGCCCTTATAGCTGGCTATAGGGAAGGCAAAGGATTCTTTGCATCATTTGATGCACCCATGTGATTCAGTGCCCATGCATCATTTGATGCACTCATTGATTTTCCCCTTAGAAGGGAAAATATTTTATTTTTTTTTTGTTTTGCAGGGGAGGCAGACTTTTCCCTTATTTAATTCTCTTCTGTGAAAAAGCCTTTAGGAAGTACCAGAAAGTAAGCAAAACAGTGTTTGGAGAAGAGTCTCCACCCAGGCTGCCGCATCCTGCCAAAGCCCAGGTCCATCAGCCTTCCTGAACTCCCAGTTTCTCCCAGCTCAGCTGGGAAACCCATCCCACTGCTCAGCTCCTGCAGTTTCCAGGCCCAGGGTGGGGGCGCTGAGACACCCCCATACCCAACCTCACCTTGAATTTCCGGAAGGGGCTGAAGTGCCGGACCTCCTCCACGTCATACTGCTGGAAGAAGGGGTGGGCCAGCGCCTCGCCAGCTGTGTACCGCTGCTGTGGGTCCACCACCAGGAACCGGGAGATCTGCACAAGGTCACCAGATTGACCTGGGGTGTCCCAGGTGTCTCCAAACCTCTTCCCCCAAAGGTCTTCCCATCCCCAAGCACCTACCAGGTCCTTGACAGTGTCTGAGCGGTCATCCCACTCTGGGGAGCCGAATTGGTAGTCTCCATTCATGATCATCCGCAGCATCAGCATCTGCTTGCGGTGCCAGAAGGGAGGTGAGCCGGCCAGCAAGGTGTACATGATCACCCCGGTGCTCCACCTGCGGACAAGCCCAGTGGAACCTTCCAGCACCAGGCAGCACCCCACGGGCACCTGGCTGGATCTGCACATCAAGTGTGGCTTGGTGGAGGCATGCTGCACTTTGCCACCCTGGAAAACCAGGAGGATGTTGCCCTGTGTTGTGTCTGATGAGGGAGGCTGAGCTCGGTGCTGGGGCTCATTAGCCCTGATGGGTAATAAGGAGCAGGGGCTGCCTCAGGTTTGAGGTTTTTGAGTTGAGTTGATGGGGAGCTGCTCTCCTGGATGCTGCAGGAGGAAGCTGTGAGGTGGAGGTGTTTGCCTTTCTTGGTTTTTATTGGGGTTTTTTAGGGGAGGGAGAGGATGTGGGAGGGTGGGACACAGTGGTGCCAGCAAGGCTAGATGCTCTGAGGCTGACTCAGTTCAGGCCGTGGTGTGCAAAGTGTCCTGGTGTGGGGCTTAGTAGAGGTATTTCAACTGAAAAGGGGCTGAAATGCCCTGGTGTGTCTCAAGCAGTTGGTTACAGCTCTGACCACTGCAGACCTGAGCCTGAAGCCACCAGAAATGGTGGCAAAGTCCCTGCAGAAATTAGACTGGGCTCTGATGGGCTTTCCTGAGCTGGCCACTCTCTTGGGGGCTGTCTTAGGCTCATGCCTCACTATGGGGTGTGTTTAAAAAGCCCTGTGTCTTGGATTCCAGCCCCTGAGTTGATTTTTATCAGCAGAAAGTATTGCTTTCCCCCCCTTCCTGATGGGGCAAAGCAGAGAGACAGGCTCATCCCCAGGCTGCTTCTCCCCCAGCTCTGTGCCAGAGCCCCCTAGTCACCAGAACAGCCCCTCATGGCCCCCCAGGGCATTTTTTGGTGCATCATTCAATTCCTTCCAAGCATTCAAATTGCTTCCCATCTGCACAACTCTTGCTGTGCACACTTTGAGAGCAGCCCAAGGGGCGAGGTGGAAAGGCAGGCATCTCACTCACATATCGACCTCCTTCCCGTAGCCTTCATGCTCATCATCCATGGAGCACTGCAGGATCTCGGGGGCCAGGTAGCCAGGCGTGCCACAGATCTCTGCAAAGATGGGGTAGAGCATCCTCCTGAACCACCCAGGAGGATTTGTGCCATCCCCACCCACTCCTGAGCAGGCAATGAGGGGGTCTGGATCCCAGGTGGGATCTTTGCAGTGATGGTGCTTGCAGGGAGTAACTGCAACTTGTGTGCACCCCGCTGGTGACTTTTCTTGGTGGATTATAATGGCTAAAATGTGAGTGAAGAGAGTGAGAGGGATGTCCGTTTTCAGTTATGTGGCTCTTCATAGAGTAGGAGTGGGAAAAAAACGTAATGTTGGGCAGTAAATGGATGGGGTAATGACAGTCAACTGGAGGGGGGGAAAAAGCAGAAACAACAGGATGGTTTTCCTCATGGGCAGCAGCTTCTTCATGGCAAGGAGTGAGGTGTGGAGGCTGTGCCGTGGGCAGAGCTAGGCTTATGCATGAGCAGGAGGGCACCACAAGCTGACGCCCCAATCCGCACCTGCAGCAGCAAGACTTGCCCCAAGTAGACAGTGGGGCTGGAGAGACTCCACCAACTCCCCATGGGCACTGAAGCAACGGAATGGCCACAGGCCAGCCCAGCATTGCCCCTGCTTCACTGTCCTCCTACCTTTGAGCTTCTCGTTCTCACGCAGCTGGCAGGAGAAGCCAAAGTCCGTCAGCTTAATGTTCATGTCATCATCCAAGAGGATGTTCTCTGGCTTCAGGTCCCGGTGGACGATGTTGATGGAGTGGAGGTACTGGATCACTTCCAGCAGCGCACGCATGATCTTCCTGGGGATGAGTGACAGCACCTCTCCTAGCCCAGATGCCCATCAGCGCCACGCTCCGGGGATGGGGACAAGGACAGGGACCGCGCAGCTCAGCCCCTATGTCTGAGCACGGGGGCGCAGCCTGGGGTGCTGTTTTGCCCGTGGGTGCCGTGCTGTCTGCAAGGTTGCCTTTCGAACCCACGCTCTGCTTTTGCAACATCATTTTCAGCCATCTGCATCTGGCCTTACCTGGTTTCCTTCTCGCTCAAGGTGACTTTCTCAGTGAGGTAGTCGAAGAGCTCCCCTCTCTTCATCCTGCACGCAGGAGAAAACAGAGGCAGGCAATGGCTGAGCTGCAATGACAAACCAGACCCGAGCCCTTGGGGAGGATCAGCCAGGGGCTGCTGTCCCTTAACAGGCCCAGGGCACCCACTGCACAAAATGACAAGCTGACTTGTTAATAAAAAGGGGTAAAAATGCCTCTATATTGCCGCACAACATCAAGCAAGAGGAAGAAAGGCTGTCCCTGGAGAGGGCAGGTTTTGGATAGGACAGGGATGGGGCTCTCCCGGTGCCACCCCCCTCCGCTGATGTCAATTGCACTGCCCTGGCATCAGGAGTCACGGCGTTGTGTCCACCCTGGTTCTGCTGGGCATATAAATAACCCACAGGGACACATGACAGCTCCCACCAAAGGTTACAGGGAAACCTGAGCGGCACTGAGCCGCTGACAGAGGGGAAACGCTGCTGGTGCTGAGGCTGCAACAAGCTGGCTGGCAGCAATCAAGGCTTGTTTCTACCTTAAGGAAGAGCTGGTTGTCTCCCTGCTTTGCTCTGTTTGGGCAATAAAAAGCTGGGACAAGTGTTGGCTGGTGGCCATCTGCAGAGTGGGAATGGGCTTGGGGAGATGGTGATGGGCAAGCTGGTACTTACAGGTCAAACACCAAGAAGAAGAAGGTGCTGGATTCATAGCTGTCCTTCAGTTGGACTGCAATAAAACATGGGGACTGTGAGCACAGTGCATAGCATGTTCCTGTCCATTAACGGACTGAAAATTGCTGATCTAATTGCTAACTGAATTAACGAGGAGCTGATCTTCACTAGTGTTTTGGTTGGGAGACAACCTGGGTAGCATGGACACTGCTGGTATGTGCGTGGAGGAAGAGCAAACAACGCTCTAAGCAGGTACCATGTGTCATGTTAGGCCCATCGGAGGTCTGACCCTCCAGGGATTTCACCCCCAAAACCCTTCCTGGTGACACCTCAAAAAATAAATGAGGCAGAAAACCCCCTTTCCCTGATGCTCAGAGCCTGACTTACTGACGTTGGGGTGGCCCGAGACTTTCCGGAGAATGTCGATCTCTTTAGCGGTGGCTTCTCGCAGTTCCTGCACCTCCTTGGGGGATATGTTACCTGCAGTGATGTCAATAATCTTCACGGCATACTCCTGCCGGGTGGTTTTGTGAATGCACCGACGGACGACACTGCTCACCCCCCTGCCAGAGACAACACAGACAAGATGGGGGTTTCTATTCCTCCCCGTCCAGCCCAACTTCGCAGCTGTGCCATCAGCACCTGGGCTGGTTGGTGCTTTCATGCATGAATGGGTCTTGCTCTGTTACCCTGTCTTAGTGGGACAGAAGATTTTGAGCTGATGGAAAGTGCTGCTTCATGCTATTTTTAACCCCATGCTGCTATGGGCCCTGTTCATATCAGATTCCCAGGAGACACTGTTCCCATCGGGTACTGGAGTATGTGAAATCACTTTGCCAAAACCAAGCTTTACCTGCCCAAAACCTCCTTCGGCTCATATTTTTCATAAAACTCCTTGGATGAGTTCCAGTCCGGTAGGTCTTCTTCCTTGGTCATCTCTGGCTCCTGTCTGGCAGCACTCTGGACTGCAAGGAGAAAAGAGCAAGGATGGGCAGTTGCTGCACTTGGGGCAGGGACCCTCAATCCCTTCTGGAGGAGAAAACATTGAGGAGGAAGGAGGAGGAGGATGATGACCCTGGACCACAGACCAAAGGCGATATTTTGGTGGTTGGAAAAGCAAAGCTTTGTTCGCAGGACCTTGTGGAGATCCCGTTGAGGACAACAGAAGAAATTCTGCTGAATCACCCCTAGCCTGGCTGTCCCTGGGGGCAGAAGCAGCCTGGCTGGGGCCAAGATGTTGGGAAGCACCAGAGGACCTCAAAACCTCGTCCCTTCCTGCAGAACACCCGCACCCAGCTCGCAGGGCATCATCCTCCAGCTCCTACCATGTGCTAAGGGCTATGCCACACTTCTCTTGGTTCCTCCCACCTGGGAATGCAATTTAATTAATTTTTTGAGACTCCCACTGGGAGAGCATGTGGAGAGCACTGGCAGGGGAGGCAGTGGATGAGCTGCACCTTAAGCCCGCAAAGGGGCATGGTAACAAGGTGATGCTAGCACAGCAGGTCCAAAGGTCCCCAGCAGTAGCAGCAGCCTCCAGAAACATCACCCCACACTGACACCACCCAAAGACCCCTGCCAAGTGCTGAAATCTGCCTTGCCCTTTTTTTTTTTTCTTTTTTCCTGATTATTTTTAAGACAACAAAGTTGTCAGTTTGTGAACAGTTTGGCTGAGAACAAGGAGGAAAAAAATACTGTTTAAAGTGAAGGGAAAAAGACTAAGGAGGGAAAACAGGTGGCAAGGGTCAGTGAAGCAGCGTGGGGAGCTCGGTGGGTCAGGGTGCAGGTGGGGGAGCGGGTGCCTGGGGACAGCCAGCACTGTGGGGTCAGCCGGGGCCGAGCCAGCCCGAGGACAGTGGCTGAGCGAGTTTCCTCAGCCACATGCATACGGCTGCCAGCATCCTCCAGAACTCCTGAAAGGCTTTTGTCCCATTTTTTAACTTCCCCCCCCCCCCCTTTTTTCTTTTAATATGTGCTGCCATTGCTGGAGGAGGAGTGGTGTGTGACAGTATTTTGATGGGGGAGGAGGGAAACTAATAGTCCTGATCCCTAATTTTCACCAGCATTTCCCTTTAAGCCCTGGGAACTGGATGTCCTCAGCTTGTTCCTGCACACAGCATTGCTGAAATCCTGACTGTCTGAGTCCAGCTGCTCTGCAAACGTACACAGAGACCAAGCAGCTAGTGTGGAAAGCAGCTCTTACAAGCTTGGGCAGCAAAATTGTCACTTTGGGGTGACAGCTTGCTGCTGGGGAAGAAAGAGAAAGTAGGTGGGCAAGAGAGCCCTGATACCACAGGTTTTCCTTTGGCCTTCTCTCTGAGGTGGCAGTAACTGCCAGGACGCTCCCAGGCAGGTTTGCATCTCTAAGTACATCTAAATCTTATTATCAAAGTGTATCTGTCCTGACCTGGTTGTAAGGACTGATGCTGCGTTTTAGGCACCTGCCCGCTGCTGCTGCTGGGAAGGATGTCTAATGAGGGCTAGAGCGTTTCTAAACAGCCGTGACTTTGATGTAATTTATAAAATCTTAGCTGGTGGAAATATTGTGAGCAATGCCAAACCAAGTCAGGGCTGAAATTATAAATGAGAGGCTTGATCAGAGAGCAGGGAAAAGAAAATATTTCCTAAGTGGGGGAGAACCAACAACTTCAATTTTTTTTTTTTTTAAAGCTGAAAATNCGCAACGCGACTTGGCAGCCGGGGCCGGCGGGCGGGCATGTTGGGCCACGGCTTGGAGTGAGGTTCCCGCCGGCTGGGGAGGGGGGGGGANATCAAAGTCTTGGGGGGGGGGTTGGTGATGTAGGGAGGGGCTGGAGGCTGGGGAGCATCTGCGGAGCGCTGCCGGGAGAAGCTGGGGTCTGCGTGCTGCCTTCTGGGAGGAAAGAGCCCAGGAGTTTGTTTCGAACGTCCCGGTATTATACAAGCAGCTGGTACAGAGCACTAACAGGATAAGCTGTTTTTATCAGAGCTGTACGAGCTCCATGGGAGCGCAAGGGGNCCGGGAAGGCCGCGGGGGCCGGGGGAGCGGAGCTGCCGGCTGCCGCGTTAGGGAGCGGAAGAGGCGCGCAGCAGCGCGGAGAGTCGCGGCCTTCCTCCGCGGCACCGCCAGCCTTAACCCTTCCCTGCGCGGGGCTGGGCTCGGCCCCGGCGCTGCATCGCCCGCCCGCTTCATGCCCGGGCGGCTGCTGGCGGCGGTGCTGCGGCCCGCGTCGCTTTCCAGCCGCGGCGAGCAGTTGGCCCGGCTCTCCCGCGCGGCACCGTCCCCAAGGTCGGAACGCATCTCCCTGCCCGCTCGTGGAGAGTATTCTAGGGATGTCGCTGCAAACTCTGCAGCAGCCCAGCGCAGGCATTCCTGGCCTNGTGGCCGGCCCGCTGCTGTGAAACAGGGGTTTAAATGTTTGCCTTGGTAAATATTCAATAACATGCAGACATTTATTGAGCTAAATCTGGAGAGCCCAAGCTCAAGCCAGCTTTTAGGTCAGCACGGGNGGGAGCCCGTACCGCCAGCAACCCCCCCCGGGAAGGCCGCGGGGGCCGGGGGAGCGGAGCTGCCGGCTGCCGCGTTAGGGAGCGGAAGAGGCGCGCAGCAGCGCGGAGAGTCGCGGCCTTCCTCCGCGGCACCGCCAGCCTTAACCCTTCCCTGCGCGGGGCTGGGCTCGGCCCCGGCGCTGCATCGCCCGCCCGCTTCATGCCCGGGCGGCTGCTGGCGGCGGTGCTGCGGCCCGCGTCGCTTTCCAGCCGCGGCGAGCAGTTGGCCCGGCTCTCCCGCGCGGCACCGTCCCCAAGGTCGGAACGCATCTCCCTGCCCGCTCGTGGAGAGTATTCTAGGGATGTCGCTGCAAACTCTGCAGCAGCCCAGCGCAGGCATTCCTGGCCTAAACTGGGTTTTATTCCTTTTCGCCAGGACAGTGAAACACCTGTCAACTGAGACGCGAGCTTGATCAGCAGAAGCAAAGCTTCTCGTGCCACCAGGAAAGGTAGCCAGGGCCTCGTCCCCCATGTTTGAGGTAACCCTTCGCCATTTTGAATCCTGATTTTATCTTTTCACTTCCAGGAACTGCAGATCAGAGATTAAGGCTTTTAGGAACATGCAACAGCATAAAAGCAGTTCAGGAAAAATAGGTCATGCTATCAAAGAATTTTTAACAGGAATTGCACTTTTTTGCACAAGGTTATTCCCCACCACGCTCCCCCCCATGAGAGCACACCGTCCTGGCACTCTCGGTCCTCCCTTCGCAGTGCAGGGTTTACAACACAGCTGAAGCACAGGAAGGCATTTGCTCTGCAGGGTCCAGGGATTTTAGCAGAGCATGAGATGAATATTTGCATCAGTAAATACTTTCAGTGATTTCCCCCCCCCCCTTCATGTGGCAGCAGTAGCTTTGTCACTTGCCTAAGCTAGATGTAAAGAGGAAAAGGCCACAGCACCCACAGTCCGCTGGACCACCTTCTCACATTTCAGTCCACAACTCCTACCACAAGATGGAGGAAGAAAAACCTACTGCCTCTGCTTGTATTATTAGGAACTGCGAGTCTTATGCAAGACTACCATCTTAGAAGTGCCCAGCTGCTTGATAGCACATGTAATGGCCTACCACAGAGATCCTCTCTGAGCAGCAGGTATTTCTCAAGAATCTCTCAAATCTGAATACAGAGCTTGTTTTTAAAAGCATGACAGGAGGCCACTGCATGGAGAAGAGCATGGAGTCAGGCAGTCTCCCTTGTCACTACCTATTTTAATCAGCAGCATGGTTTGAGCACCCAAGCAGGAGATGTCCAGCAACCACTGAGCTACAGGTGTTCCTGCACTCCTGTAGCTCCAGCCCTTAGGGCACCATTGCTGGCAGCACAGCTGGCACAAGCCTGCCAAAATCAGTTCTCACCTGCTCACCCTTCAGACTCAACTCCAAAGTCCACTAAAGCAAAGTACTTCTAGAGAGAGAAGTTTATTTATATAGCATATCACTTACATTCAACACAACAATCAGCAAACCGGTTAACCCAAGTTAGCTCATTCTGCTTTGTTGTTCCTTCTTCCATTTTGTGCTAAATTAATTTGCTGCTGTTTTATCACACATGTAGCAGCTATGGCAGGAATCAAGCCACAAGGAGGACAATAGTGTGAATGTATGAACTAACAAGAAATCAGACAGCTTTAGACTTTATTACTGAAGCTTTTTTTCATTCATAGGTCAGTTCTTGTAACATGGTCTTCAGCAACCTTGTTCTGAAGGCTTAGGCTAAACCTGTAAGGTAAGAAGTTATCAGTTAATCACAGTAAGTTTTGAATCCCTGAACAGCAGGTGGTGCTTGCTTACAAAGCAGATGTGTGTTAGGGCATTCCCTCTCCCCTCATCTATTTGCTGGGACATGCTGAACTGCAGACTTCAGTAGTCCACCCGCACACCAGCATTCGGCAGTCTCCTTCCCTCCCAGGTCCAGATGGTTTGTCAATTGGGCCAAACAGGCACTTGCTTCAGGCCAGCAGTGCTATGCTGCTTCTCTGAGCCTGTTGCCACCACTCTCCTAAATAGTTAGCTTCAGCACAAAAGCTTCAGGAATTCATCCTCCTCACCCCATCACCTCCATCTACGTGTACAGGACCAAAACAGCAAGCCAAACACAACAGCAACTTGCTTTAACTGACAGCAGCTTATCTGCTCTGTATCAATCCCCATCCTTTACTGGATGGATCAAAAAAACCCCAGGACATTATTCCCACAATAATTTTACTAATTAGCTCATTTAGTAGTTGCCTGGTAACGCTTCTACTTACCATTAGCAAACCTGCACTGCTTCAGTACTTCACTGAAGCCCTCGCACAGCTTGAGGTCAGTCTGGTTCTGCGCGCACTCCAGGAATTGTTTCATTTCATACTGGCAAGGAGCAAACTGCGCCTGCTGCTGCTGCTGGTAGGCAGGCTGAGCCGCCTGGGGCTCCTGAAATGGCAGACACCTCCATAAGAGCACTTTCAACAGCTCTAGCCTATGAAGCCGCACCACCCCAGTACTGCTTGCTCTGTATTTCTTCCCTGCACTTTAGTCAAAATGTTGTATTACTTTTAAAACAGAAAACAAATAATGGGCTGAAGTACAAAATAGTTTCCAGCAGCCGTGTGACACATTCTAAAGTTTTCTAAGTTACAAACACTTGGGTAACTCTGGATAGCATCTGGGCAAGGTAACAAAAAGGTCTTGCAATAGCTAAGTCTTCAAACTATTCCAGGTCATCAGACCTGGAACATGGAAGTCCTGTCTGAACCAGAGGGGTACTATGGTAGAACACAACACTAACACCCTACCCACAAGCACCTATCACTCATGCATCCCTTTGAACTACTTTTAAGATACCCACAGTGACTGTGGTAGTTACTTTGGAGACTGAGACACTGAAGTTACCCCAGCTTTCCCAGCCACAATTTGTGTGGTGTTTATGTCTACAGCAGCTACATTAGCCTATACATAACTGATGTCCCAAGCTAACTGTGCCTTATTAGCTGGTATCCAGTTGTGCTTTCTCTTACCTGATAAGTAATATCAGGCCTCGCAGCTTCAGAGCTGCTTCCTCCACCAAATCCTCCTGTAAGCGCATGACCTATGGTATGGCCTACAGCAGAGCCTACAGCAACTCCAGCAGCAGTTGTCGCCATCTGTGCCATCAGACCAGGCTGCTTCGGTGCAGGAGCAGCCACAGCAGAAGCCGGTGCTGCTGCTGGGACGGGTGCCCGAGCAGCAGGCGCCGGTGATGCAGCTCTCATTTGTGGTGCCCGACTGCAAGGACATAAAGAGAAACCTCACATCATCACCCCAAACTCACACTGGGCAGAGGCCACCTGGTTGCAGGGCACAAGCATGTGCAGCTCCTCCTTGTTACACTCTGCACGTTGATGACAAGAACTCAATGTTCTGGTGAGCGATTTACGCACAACAGGGTAAAGTTTACGGGCTGCTTTTTGGCTGCGTTCTAAAGACTAGCCGCACCCCCGCACCCAAAGGACTGCGCTATTTTGCGGGACGAGAGACACAGCCTAAACAGGGCTGATTAAATAGAGCCTTAACGCTCAGGCACTGGGTGGCCGAGCCCTGCCGCGCAGGGAGCGCTGAGGAGATCCACTTCCACCCCCGCAAAGCGCCGACCCCGCTACAACCGAGCTCAAAGCAGCCGGGCTAACCCCCACCCCCCGCCACCCCGGTGAGTCACCCGAGCCCGGAATGGCGGAAAGGCCTCTGCCGCCTGCGGCCCACACGGGGGCGAGGAAGGGG
>VZTL01022962.1:0-13747 GCA_013400535.1 Scopus umbretta
GCTGAAACCAGGACAACACCGCATCTTCTGCTGAAATGGTTTTGAAGATTGTGATTGCCAAACCGTTTGTTTCGGTGAAGTTTTTGTAGATACGGTATGAACTCTAAAATGAATACCTATAGTATTTTAATGCTGTTGTTAGGAGTGACCACCACAGTTAGCAAAATGTGTATTCCAGGTGCAATCTCAGAATTCATGTGTGTACTGAGGGTGAGGTGCTGCAATTAATATGAGCTAACTGTTTCAGAAACTTAAGATGTGAAGAGTGCAAGTCCCTTTTCTTTCAGAAGCAAGTGCTTGGTCTTTTAGACTGCTAGTAAAATAGACAGGTGACTAATATCTTCTTGGGATATTTTGGAAAACTGGTTTTCTACTTAGGCATTTTAATATCGCCTTGTACAATATATAAATCTGGCATACCTCTGTGGAATCAGTGGCTGTTAGGTTCGTATAGTATAGTAACGAATAACCCAGCAGGATACAGAAGTATGTTTAAAAAGGGAATGTAAGCTTTAAGAAAATAAGTGAATAAGTTTCTGTGAAGAGGAATTTCTTAATGGTCTATCAATAGGAAGGAAGTTTTGAAGAAAAACTTTATATGCTCATTCAGATTTTGCAAACTTTAAAAAAAAGATTCTTTGCACTTTTCTTCAATTTTATTATAAACTAGTCAGGCTTGGAAAGAAGTGGTGGAGGAGACTGAGAACCTGTTACTGAAGGCAGAAAACACGTGGCAGCCAAACAACATTTAAGTCAGTCCAGACTTGCAAAAAAAGGTAAAGACGGTGGGCTGGAACAGTGACAGGGTCTTAGAAGCCGCCTATGGATGGTTCCCCCCATTTATGTTGGAGAGAAAATAAATACTGAATTAAGTGCAATAAAACTTTGGGTAATTTGGCATCATATGTGAGCAGCCTTTCTCTTTGGTGTCTTCTTTAAAAAGGTTAAGAATAAACTAAGAAGTGGGAAATGAATTTCATTTTTCTTTTTTAATATTAAACACAGAACAGCAGCCTGGATGACTTTATTCCTGCTTTTAGATTTGAATTCTGTGTGGAAGGTTCTTTATTTACCTACTTACCTGCTCCTTTCTAGCGTGTTGTGTGTTTGAAGTTTGCAGATTGTTAATCTTTCATCTTGTTGGATGGTTTGGTATGTTTTGGTGCAGATCTGATAGACCTGACCTCACGTAAACTTCTAGAATAATGGAACAAGAGTAAAGTGAATTTACACGTGATGCCAAGTTGAGAGTTGTGATCTTGAGGAAAATAAGGCTCAAAATCATGTGGAAAGCTTGGGGTAAACCCAATTTTCTGGCTGAAGTGGGTCAAGATGAGAATTAGTATCAAAGGAAACTAATAAACCCCACCTTGCTTAAAGTTAGACAAAATGCTAACAACAGTCGTGACCATAGAAGGAGCAATCTGGAGCTGGCAGAGGAATAAAAATGATCTCTTACAGCTTTCCTTTCTCAGTACTGTTTCCGTGGCTGCTTGTCTCTGAGCACTGGGCAGTAAGTTTGTAAAAGGGACTCCGCTTCTCACAGTGTTTCACTTTGGAAAGCTGAACTGAACCAAATGGCCGCGGGTTTTTGTCAAGATTTTATGCACAGTGAAAGCATGAGATTGTGAAGGAAGGAAACCTTTAACACTGCCTTAGAAACTATTGGTTTTTTTCCTCCTTCTGGAATGTTATATTCAGAATTGTATATGTCACTGCGAATAAAAGTAGGTTTTTATTTTGGTGGGTTCTCCTCTTGCCTAAAACGAACCTTGAGAAATATCATCATCTGGAGCAAAACTATAGAAATACCATGCTTTCTATCTTGCTTTACTTAAAGAATTTTTTTCAGCAAGACTCCTGGTTTTCTTTGGTTTTCTGGATATTGTGAGCGTATCACAAGCAGTGACCTATACTGGTCTTAGTCCCTCAGTATCAAGTTCAAGGAGTAGGGCTCTGTACAGGTGAAGGTGTAATACCTGAGTTCTTTGGTGTTGCTACCAAAATTCTGAAGCTAGAATCAAAAATCTGATGTCACAAAGTTTTTTAGCACATTTTCTAGATACAGTCTTACTGATTACTTGGTGCATTTGCTTTTATATCACTTGTGGCTTGTAATGTAACGATTGCTTTTTCTTGTGAGTGTTGTAATGTGATGAGTGTCACAAGTCTGACTTGGTCCTCCCCTCCAAAACTTTTTTTTTTATGCTGGCACTTTCTACTTTGTTCCTCATTGTCAGTTCTAGTGGGAATTAACTAGGTGCCCTCTTTATTGATGCAGTTGAGCGTGTTTCCGCCAGTTCGAGAACTTAACAAATGTCTCCACTCTTGCTCAGCTATTTTTAGTTCTGTTGCTTGTATCTGTTTCTATTCAAAGAATTCCTTTGGAAGCGGTTCCAGGAGAGTGTGGTTCGGGAACGCGGGAGGGAGCCGGAGGGGGCAGGGAGAGCACAAACGCTGAGTGTGTTCGTGACCTGGCAGCGAGATGTCCGATGTCGAGCGCTGCTTCCTGTGTGCCACCTTGTTTACAAGAACCCCGGTCAAAGCGAATTCCCGCTTCTGGGTACTGTCCTGGCTGCATGGCTCCCAGATTGTGTTAGGTATTTCTTTCTGTCATTTGGAGTACCTGGGTTGCAACTTGGATCTTCTTGCTGGGTTTGTGTTTCTGTGTAAACAGCAATTAATGTTAGGGGCTGTTTAGATATGAGGCATTACATCAGAGTGACTAGGTGAAATACACATCTCTACAGTTTAATAGTGAAAGCAGACAGTTTCCAGTACTTGTCTTTTTCCCTGTTACCATTCTTTTTTTTTTTTTTTTTTTTTTTTGTTCTGGAACCAGTTTAATCTGGATTAGCTTTTCTAATAAGTTTGTTCAAAATTTTTTTTGTTGTTATTTAACAGCTTGTTTTGTCCTCCTTTTTTGCTGTTGCATGAATTACTCATCTTGTGGGTACAGCTAGCTGTTGATTGTAATGGTAATGATTGATAGGGGGCTGATCCACTGAAGGTTTGGTTTTTTTTTTAAACTGTTGTGTCTTATGGTTGACAAACTGCAAGCCCAAATTGTCCTCGGTATGCGCTTGTAGCATGTTGTATGTACTGACATAGCCCAAGCTTAAACTGTTTCAAAAGTGTCAGGCTGACGTTGTCACTAGAGGTGTAGGGAATAGTGGTTTTCAGACCAGTCACAGTTAATACAGGAAGGTTGTAAATGCTATGCAGCTTTAGTGGTGTGCTTCAGTCTTATTTGAGATGCTCTGGGTACTTAAATATTTTTTTTTTTTCCTTGTAGCATTGATAGTTTATCCAGAGTGTGATCTGAGATTATATGTCCTTCCATATATTCTTTGAAGAGAATGTCTGCAACTTGTTTAGTTCATACTTTGCAGCTATTTCCTCACCTACATATATACACATACACACAGGCATACGCATATATATTCGTGTGTGTGTCTGTGCCCTGAGTTCATCCAGGCTTCTAGCAGACTCCTGAGTACACCTCGGATAGACTGGAAAGCTGTGCAAACTGTTACAGTCTGCAGAGGCTTTGCCTTGTGATTTTTTTTGATGGAGGGAGCCATCTGAAGAACTTCCAAGTCACCCAGCCCTGTCTTCCCAGACGAGTCTGTCTGGATTTCCTCCTTTCCCCCTCAGAGGGACTGCTGTGAGTTTTAATGAGCTGGCAGAGGGAGCAAGCCTTCTCAAGGTGGGGCTTTTGATATGGAAAGGGTGGATGTTTAAACGTACTGTTCCTCTGAAAGTGACATTCAAAGTCGACCAGCAAAAGCATTGAGTATTTACTTGTGTGTACAAAATCATTTAAAGATTGCTTTTGGTGGCTAGATTGCTTTAGGGTAGTTTGGGTCTCTAGTTTAATGCCTGAAACGGAATGTAGACAGACACTTCTGTGGCTGGTGGAAAGGACTGTGTTCTAGATTGCCATAAGCTGTATTAGTCAGGCTGTCCTAATGTTGGTTGATTATAGCCTACTCTTGTTTGGATAGAAGCACCTCCAAATCTTTATGAATGTGTTCTTCACTGCAAGTTACTGAATGCTAACAGGTATCCAAGAGGCTGGCCATTAAGGAGTGTTCCTCAGTAGAAGTGATACAAGTCTCTATTTTCCCACTGGTGATCAAAAGTATATATGTCATAAGATAGTGATATATTCACTGTCACTCTGCTGGCAGAGTCCCTTCCTGAAGTTTTTTTATTTTTTTAAAATGCCCACAAGGCATTCTGAATGGTTTGGGGTTTTTTTTGTTGTTGTTGTTGTGTGCGGAGCGCCTGACCAGGATCAAATCTTGCTATACTGAATCCTAGGAAAACAAAATGTGAAACCTCACTTTTTACCTATGCTATAATGGTGCCTGGCTGCTGAAATGCAAGTTCCCCATTTCCTTATGAACTTGATCCCTATCCGCTGTGACAGGTTCAGCAGTTGTATAGCCACATAGTTTTCCACTGGATAAGCTTATTCAACTGACTCATTGTTTTGTTTTAGAGGTTTTTAGCTTGCTCTTGGGCCAGCTCTCTGAACCAACTCCCTCTGCAGCTGCACGATTGTTAGCCTGGTTGAAGGGAAGTAACAGTATCATGTAGTTAAGGAGTAGGGGAGCAGGAATGCCATTTCTGGTGACAGCTTGCAGCAGCATGGTATTAGATGTGAGCTGAAACTTGATTTTAACGGAATAAGCTGTTTGGGTTCTACCTACACTATGGATTGAACTTTGAATGAATATACAATCAGGTCCCAAATGAGAACTAAAACTCTAGTCGTGGTTTTTTGGGACAAACTCTTCTCAGCTGTCCTCCGCTTACATGTGACTTCAGGAAAGCTGTGTTCCGGCTGCAGAGGGTAATGATTTTCAACCCTGAAAAGCCTGCTAGTTCAGTTTTTTCCTCAGCTGCAATAAACCTTTCCTTTTTTGAAGTACTAGTTAATGTTTTTTACAAGACTCCTAGTTAATGCAGTGTATAATTCAATCAGTGTGTGTTGCAGGGGATGACTAGGCTGTAGTTTTGCTAGCTGCTGCTTTGTTGGAAGTTGTAGACACTGTAGTGCCCTTTCACTGGATGCTACTTGGGAAACCTTTAGGAGGGAAAACACTGAGGGCTTTACCTTTTCTGTTTTTCCTCATAGATGGTTCGATTTTTTTGTGGGGACAAACCCAGAGAAACGGGTACGGAGAGGAGATTTGCAATACTGATGGTTCTTCACCACTGAATGCAGCAGTGATAGAGTAAACAGCAAGTACACTGTGTAGTGACTTGGCTAGGATTTTCTTTGGTCTCCTAGGCTAGAAAATAAGAGAGCAGAGGGTTCTGAGATGGAGGTGTTCCTTTCCTATGGTAGTGAGAGGAAGTAGTATGTGCATGGCTGTGCAAGCACTAGAAACCACCTCTGAGCCACTGAGCTCTCCATATGCTTCCTAGACCAAGATACTGAGTCAGTTGTCAGTTCAGGACAGCATATAGTGTGGTCAGTGATGGGAATGCATTATCTTTTTTACTGTGGTAGCTTTTGGAGAGGGTTTGCATCAGAGAAACCTTTTCTATGATAGAGGGCAAGAAATGAGATCCTTCCATCAAAGTTGACAGGAACATGTGCTTAATTTTTCTTTCAGGTCTTAGAGTATCAGGACAGGCCAGAGGTTTTTTGAAAATACTGCTCAGCAGAGAAACTTACTTAAAAGTGAACTAGCTGTTGCCCCTTCCTCACAGGATCCCTATGATTGCTGCTTCTCAAAGAGAATTTCTGTTTTCTATGTATTGTATTTCTGTGTGGCCCAGTGCAGCCTCTTTTTTTTTTTCTTTTTTTTTTTTTTTTTTTTTTTTTTTTTTTGTCCACTGCAACAACTGTGGTCTGATCTGCGTTATGGTCTAGTGAGATCCTCTAGTTCTGATAGATCTGAGACTGGTGCTTAGATAGAATATAACACATGGTTAGTCCAGCTGCGTCTCCGTTACTTAAAGTTTCATTACAGTCAGTGGTAAGTGCTGGTAACTAAGTGCATCTTGCAGGTCCTTGCAAACACGGGGTTTATAATTAGTTAGGACAGGGAGCAGGACCTTATTTTTTTGTATGTGGAAGTCCAGCTGGTTGCTATCTAAAATTATGTTCTTACAGAAGGGCAGCAAAAGATGAGAATAGTGACTTCGTAGGTACTGATGTCTGAAACATAAGATCAAGTCCACTGAGTCTTCTAGGACATTCACTGCCTTTTGATTGTCCAGAGTCACTCAGGAGTGTTGTCTTCTGACAGCAGCAGAGCTGGGTGGATTTTGCTAGGCAGGTTTTTAGCAGTCTGAAGATGGCCTTGGCTGTGTGAAGGATAAAGCCCTAAGTGGAAGTCAGTTAGGCCTCTCTGATTTTAGTGCACTTGAAAAAAAAAAATGAAATGTTTTTAAAAAAAACAACCAAACAAACAAAAAAACCAACAGTGAGAACTGAATTGGGGGAAATTTAG
The DNA here is from genome assembly GCA_013400535.1 of Scopus umbretta. Lineage (NCBI taxonomy): Eukaryota > Metazoa > Chordata > Aves > Pelecaniformes > Scopidae > Scopus > Scopus umbretta. Next base: position 6,474 of record VZTL01022962.1, read on the forward strand.
ATTCCTTCTTCAGAAATTTCTGTATGAATAAGGGCACTTGTTGCCTCTGAAGTTCAATATGTATAAAGAAATGATGAGGGCAAGTCTGCTGAATGTTTATTGTGTGTAGTTGGCAGATTTTCATTAAAGCTAGGATAATCACCAGTATATACTAAAACGTAAAATGCATCTGTTAGGCAGAGACACTGGGATAAAAACAAAGATAGATATTGTGAGATTAGAAGATTTTTTAAAATAATGTGAATAATACTACTTAACTTTCATGATTGAAACCTGCTCTAGTAGCGGAAAGGATGCACATTCTCCCTTCCACCTAATGTTTTGAGATGGGCTCTGGATATGTGACCAGCCTTTGCCTAAATCCAGTCTTTTGAAGATGAGCACTTCTCTCTCTTCCAAAACAATGCTGTCTTGTCTTTTATTTGTAAGACTTATTTTCTATATTTCTTTATCTTCCTTTGTATAACATTTGCTTAGGAATACCCATCCTTTAAATTAACTTTTTTTTTTTTGGTGGAATGAGAAGTTATTGATTTCTGTAGATTGGGGTGTGTTCTTAGCTAATTATAGATTGACTTTGCTGAATAGCAATTTCAACTAGCAACTCAGTGGGTTTTAAGAAAGGTGATTATTCACTTGTTTATTCACTATACTTTGCTAACACAACTGGAAGTGTGTGTGTTAGTTTATATGTTTACACTGATACTCTGGCTACTCCCAGCAATCCCCTTTTCTTGGTAAAACATGGGACCAGACAGATAATACAATTTCTCTCTCCTGTGATGTTCTGCCAGGGATGCAGGTCTATTCCTGGTCATCAGTATTCTTCCTGTTTACCATAGAAGACCATAGGATGAGACATGAATCCTCCCAGGATCCATAAGCTCAGGTTCGGTATTGTTGGCTTGGGGCAGTACAGACACTGACTATATCAGCACTGCTCCTGAGGAACATCTGACTCTTGCAAACTCTTTTCTCCTTTCAAGCAGTAATAAAGGTGGTGAGATTCTTTAGACAACAGCCCGTGAGGGAAATGGATTGCATCGATGCTTTGCAGAAATTTTTTTCCTTTGCTCTTTTTCCTAATGCTCATGTCACGCTACTGCCACAGCAGTAAGACCTAGACTCATTGTACTTAGACAGTAGTCATGCCATAATGAGGCAGAGTCCTGCAGCCTTTTCCCTGCCCTGTCATTGTGAGAAATCCTTGACTTGAGTAGGTTTGCAATTGGAGTATAAAGAAGCAATCACACTTTTAAGGTGTTCACAGAGATTTCTGCACAGTGTTCTTTATCACAGCTCCGTGTCCAGAGAGTCAAGAAAATAGCACTCTTGACACTGCCTCAGGAAAATAATTGAAACTGCAAATATTTTGTTCAGCTGATGGAAGTGAATATTTAACTTCAGAAGGATTCTTAAAAGTCAAGTGGTATTGCGGTGCGTGGTCTGTTCCTGCAAGTTCAGCAGTGGATTTACTGTGTCTTGTGGGGCTTGCCACCCTGTCAAGTCAGTTTGTATTCTGTGTATCTCTAGCTTTCTGACTTCTTTGCGTCTAAAAGGACTAAGATTTCTTGCCAAAGGAAAGTTAAACAAAAGATCAAAGAGAGCATTATGATAGCTTTAAAAACCTGCTTTTTGTGTTGCTATGCATTGAATTACTCTTTGATTCTTTGCCTTCCTCTTTTTCTTCTAAAATCCGGAGCAGAAACCCAACTAAATATGTTGAATAAGACTTACAGTATGGATATTTTGGGAGGAGGGTGGGATTTGGTCTCTTTAGGAAAGCTGGGTGTTGAGGTCCTGATACTTAACAACCGCTTTTGGAAACTAGAATAACTGTTGCCATTCCATCACCAGTTTGGTGATGACTTACTATACAATACTATATCTGCTGTTGTAGTGTAGGTCCTTGGGCTAAACTTGCTGTGCAGACAGAAACACTAAAACAAACAAAGCGTTGATATTTGGGATGGTTTTCCTCTTAAATGCCTCTGTTGCTTTCCATTTTTAAGTCTAGTTATTTGCTTTATGAGGAAGTGCTGAAATTTGAATTTCTTAGTGCTTGGGAAGCTAAACATACTTGAAGTGCACAATTTTCTTAACTATTGATCAAGGTTTTTTCTTTTTTCTTTTGTTTGTTTTTAAGGTAGAAGCAAAGACAACCTTCCTCTGCAAGAAATAGATTGCATCAGTGAAAAAAAGTTTTACAGCAGTCTTGTGCTGCTGCTTTTTATTGTCATGAAAGAAAGTATGACCACCTTTTTTACACAACAGTTTTGGGAAGTCCAGTCTTTTTAATGCTTTCTCCGGCTTTTTTGCTAGCACTGTGGGGGTCCGTTTCACTTCATGTGTATCTGTTTCTTCAAAATACAGCTTTTTTGGCTGCTTACTAGAGTTGCAATGCATCTACAAGGTCAAGTAGTAACTGCTGATGAGGGACTTCTGCACTGAGCCAGACCCTGACACGTAAACTGAAACATCTGCTTGTCTGAATATTTTTTTGATCTTTATTAAACAGATTTTACTTAAGAGTTGTCTTCCTCCCAGTCTCAAATCTTCCTTTCTCATTTGATCCGTGGTTAAAAGTTCATCAGTTTGTGGTATCCTACTCATTGCTATGATAACAGCCTGCCAAGCAGACTTTAACATGAGGAATTGGTGAGAATAAGAAGCTTCTTTGTGAGCAAGGAAATGTTTTTGTTCAGCCCCATCGTATTAATTAATAATATCCCACTTAATGCTCGAAATTGTAGTCACTGTGGTAATTCGAAGGCAGTGGCTATCTGCCTCCCTTCTGCCTGTTGCTTCGGTACTCTAAAGAATAAGTGTGGTAGGGTGTGAAGCCTCAGCCCGGCACAGCGAAGGCGTGCCTGTGCCAGGGAGGTGCGATGTTTCCCTGGTCAGCATGCCGTCGGTGGTGGAGCAGAGCCTTTCAGCTGCTCCTTGTGTGTCCTGAGGCTGGGCTGGTTGCTGTGGCTGGACGTTGCCTGTAGATAGTGGGTGCCAACTAAGGGGAAATAAAATAGCTTTATTTTGAAAGCTCTCTTTATTGCAAGCTGCCAGCTGTACTTTTAAGAATGGATTGTGTCTGAAACGGATTATAACGTTGTCCATGCTGGCTTGATGGGGAATGTCAAACCGAGGGTATGTTTCCACACTTGTCTGAAGCAAGTGCCAGTCCATACCACTGCCAGGCAGAGACTCTCACCTTCACTGGTTTTCTCCTTCAGACCTGTTGCCAAATTATGCTGCTCATGGGCTGCACGGTCAGCAAGGTGAGGATCTTCTTTAAAGACCCCGTTATACAGTTCAGGTTATTTGGCTCTGTTCCAACAAGCAGGCTGACCTTGCTATGCTGCTACATCCCTTGGGAATGTGTCAAACATTTGTGTGCTTGCCTTTTTCCTTAAAGTATCCTTTTGTCCTTGGCTTAAACAGCTGCGGCACAGAGACACTGTAAAATACATGTTAGAAGAGGGAGAAAAGACACGATCTTCTTCAGGTGCCATAGGTTGCCTGGCTGTCAGAAGCATAGGCTATAGTTCAGTGTGTGCTGTACAAATAAATGGAAGACTTTTTGTTTTAACTTGTGTGTACTGCTGTCATGTCCAAAACATGGATTGCAATGTTTTGAGTAACTTTGGTGAGATAAGAGAAAAGAGCATTGAAATGTGTGTCAGAATTTGTAGGTACCAGAATCTCTGAAACATGATGTTAATTCGGAAATGATGAACAAATTGAGACCCAATGGAGTTATAATTTTGCAATATACCTTAAATCACAGTGGGCTTGTTCCAGACAATTATATGTGAAACTATTAGCTTGTCTTTCAGAGAAGTTAGTGGTCTCTGTCATGTTCTCTGTTCAGGGCTTTTTTTCATTGCTCATTGTGCTAGGTTCAAATAGTGACAAGCTGACCAATAATTAAAAAAAAAAACCCAAACAAACAACCCAAAGGTTGTTATTAATCTGCAAAAATTTTAAGTTTTTGGATGCTGGCTGTCCAGTCAGCAAGGCTTATAAAGGAGATTTTAACACAAAGAGCAAAAGTAATTTCTACTGCAAACTCAACTGGACTTACCATAACATGTTTAAAATACCAGTGGACCAGATAGCCACAACCAGATAGTCAGTGATAAGCATTGAACTTGCTGTTCAGAGCACCTCCACATCTACTTAACATTTGCTTTCCATAGAACATGTTCTCACAAGCTTGAACAACCTCTGTTCTGACTGTATCTGGCTTTTAGGGTGTCAAGTGTGGTGCTCTGAAGGCCTGTGGGTTCAGGGGCTTAGAAGACAACAAAGTTAGACTACTTTAAGAGACTGGGAGACAGATTGGCTTTGGTGAATATATTCATAAAGCTGGAGAAACACAGTGTTCCAGTTCAGCTCATACTACAGTCAGTTCCTGGTAAAGAAATTATTAAATATGGAAGAGTTAATGGAAATCTACTTTCTTCTCAGACTTTGTTGAATTCTTTAACTGGCACATAAAGAAATTCAATGTTGGGGTTCAATTTTGGCCAACAAAAACATATTTGTAAATTGAAGAAGAGATGTAGATGCTAATGGGGTTAATTGTCTTTTTGATTCTAGATGAGGCCCCTGAGCAGTGTGAATTGATGTTTAAACTAAAGCATCTCATTGCAACTTTAATTGTTGAGTACCGGTTACTGGTTACTTGGGAATCTAGTGAGCAGTTGGGTATAGAACACATCCACATCCATGCAGTCACAGCAGTTTGCTTGGTTTTCATCTGAGCATTGTTGTGCATTGAAGTCAGTGCTAGCCAGCTTGCACCAAAGCTGCTGCCCTGACAAGTTGCGTGCTGAGGCACATTCATACATTGAGGCTGCACTAAAAGTGTTTTGCTGCTTGTTTGTGCATCTGCTTCTGCCCAGGTGCACCACTTGTGGGTTGTCCTTAGCTCCCTGAATTTGCAGGTTTTACCTTCCCAGTGTCATGGAGACGGAAACCAGACAGTTGACTGTGACCATTCTGACCAGTTGAGAGATCTGTTTCCAGTTATCATAGCTACTATAAACCATATTCATCAATTAACCTTCTGTTAGATGCTGTACAAACACAGGGAAAATATAAAATTACTTTGAAACAAGAAATTTATATGATAGAGGATGAATGAGAATGAAAGCTGACTGCCACAAATGGGATAGTGCTGATGTGTGTGGGGGGTTTGGGTTTTCTTATGGGTTTCTTTGTTACCTTTCGACAAAGGTATGTTTAAAGCAGGGTAGTAGGTAGTTTTGTACATCATATGCGTAATTATGAGGGAGAACAAAACAAAAATACTGGCTACAGCGGCTGGATTTAATGGCAAGCATCATCATTTCTCTTATAAACGAGAGGTGAGAAGTAGAGTGGACATTTGCAATGACCTCTAATATATGTGCAGGAAAGCAGTTTGCTGACAGGGAAGAGAGGAACTGCCTAGTTTGTGAATGTGATTTTTGCATTAGTGTTCTGAGCGGGTATGAGTGGTTAAATTCCAGGCATCAAAACAAGACAGCAGGTGTTATAGAAATTTGAGGAGTGATACAGCTGGAGCTGAAATTTCAGCAGAGTAGCAAATAGAAAAGTCTGTATGTTAAATAACTGGAAAAAGCCGTGAGACTTAGATGTCATCTGGAAGTACAGATCTAAACAGTCAGCTGACAAAAATGCTTTTTATTCATTGCATTTCCCCCTTTACTGTAAAGACTGCAATAAATCCAGTAATAGTGTATTAAAGCTGCTTTCTCAATATAGAGTTCATGGTAAAGGCAGGAAGAGTTCAAGCTACTGCATTTGTATATTATCTGGGTATTGAATCAGTAGTCTGCCTTAACTCATGTTTTGTGTTTGTTTTTTCCCCCCACCAGATTTTCTATTTTGTACATACATTGTTTTGTATATACTGTATATGATGACTTCGGTGGGCAGTGAACGTACCCGGGGCACTCGGGACAAAACGCAAATTTCAACCACACAGCCAACACAACCACAGAAACAAGTAGTACAGGTACGTGCTACTATATAATCTTTTTTGAGTTGAAAGTGAGCATGTCATGATATGCTATTTTCCCTAAGTCAGTAAAAACTGAGAAAAGATGGGGGGGGGAAATAATGGTCTATTTTGGAAGGCTATGTTTGATATCTCACTTTAATTGCTCAGTAATCGAGCCCAGCATTAAGTTGTTCCTGTATTCTTACCTCTAAAGGAGCTTTGTGGTGTTCAGCAACATTTCCCATCTGTGAGGAGTTCTATGCCTGTGTCAGGATTTCTGTCCTGTGACCTCAGTGTCCTCAGATCTCAGCTCTTCCACATGCCAGCCTCATGATGCTAGCAGATTTCTGGTTGGTAGAGGAATTTGGGTGGGTGGGAAAAGCTTTGCTAGATGCATGCTGTGTTCTACAGCATGATTCAGCATATCTGCAAGTCACAAAATCCCCCAATTCTTGTGCAATGTCCTCACAAAGTGAGAATGAAGATGGTTGCCTGCTAGTGGACTAAAATTATTTTGAGTATCTGCAAGATGGAAATTAAGCTCTTGGCCCATTGTCTTGATTCTCAGCAGCAGAGTAGTTGTGTGCTTGTCTGGGTTACAGAGAGTGCAAAATGTCTCTGCTCCTGGCAAATCATTATTTTCTTGTCAGGTACTTCTCAAAATTGGACTCAATTCAAGAATTGCCTCAGTTCTCTGCTGGCCGAGAGTGCATCAATCTAGAGGTGCTCCCCTGGGAAATTGTGTCTTTTATTGTTTTCTAGACTGATCTTTAACATGGAGGGGCTCTTCTGTTTTGTACAGTATTAATTATGTGAGCTCAAGCCCTTATCATCTCCTTGTGCTGCAGCGCTTTGCGTAGTCACGATTCATGCTAATGTGTGGATTTAGAAAGTGACTTTCAACAGATTAAGTTGAATTTTTTTTTTGCTTTATAGCGAGTAAGGCTGTAGGAGTGTAGTGAGCAGGTTGACAGAAGTGGTGCTTTCCCCTTTTTTGACATTTGCAAGACAGCAGTGCAGTAATCTGCCCAGTTTTGGGTTCCCTGACACAAGACAGACATTGGCAGATGGGAGCAAATCCAGCAAAGAGCTGCGAAGATGGTTGACAGGCTGGAGCACAGGATGAATGAGGGGTGGCTCAGGGAACTGGATTTGTTCAGCCCTAAGAAGGCAAGGCAAGGGTCATATCTTCTATTCAGATACCTCATGAAAGGGTATAGAAAAGGTGAAGCCAGGCTATTCTTAGAGAGACAATGGCACAAGTTGG
>VZTL01022965.1:0-32893 GCA_013400535.1 Scopus umbretta
TTTTTTTTTTTTAAAGGATGGTGGAGGAAGAAAAAAAACAGACTGAGTTTGGAGTGATATCTTCACACAAGCCCTGAGCATAGATAGTAAATCAGGATTCAACTCCAACCGTTTAGACGATGGTTCAGCAGAGAGAGAGAGAAAAGCAAAGCAGGGACATGCATTTTCTCCCACCAGCTCTTGGCACTCTGTGCCCTCAGCCCTTTGCTCTTTGAGGCAGTCACCAGAACTCAGGGGGCTGTAACGGAGTGGGACTACGTACCTTCACCCTCCCTTGTCCTGCCAGGCTCTTTCCTTAAACGTGTCACCCTGTCCTTTGATCCGGCAGCCCTCCCACTCCTCCGTGTCCGTGGGACGCGCTTTTGGGTGCACTGCACTGAGAGACTGCATGACACAGGGTGGCAAGAGAGGGAGACCGAGACGTACGCAATGGTAAATAAATAAGGGTATGATTACTACGGTGCTAGTTTTTCACTCTGTCACATCATTATTATTACTATTATTATTATTATTATTATTAGCACAGTATTGCCAGATGCGAGGGGGATGAAACATCAGATTAATACTTAGCATGCTTAGGATTAAGTAGAAATAACAGCTTTATGATTAGAGTCTGGAACTGCTGCTAATAATGACTGATTACGCTCCCGCAGAGGAAGAATTATAAGTACTTCAGGACAAATAACCTTCCAAATGTCATTAGCAGCGCAAAGCAGAAAAGTACTGAGAAGACCGATAAGTTGTCTGCTGTAATGGGGCTGCACGTTTTGTGACAGAGAAATAAGGTGAGGGAGGATGTGATAGTTGTTTCCAATAGATGAAACAACAGTTGCTTTACTCCGTGCCCATAGCTACCAAAGCTTCACGGGGAAGTTAAACTTCTGAGCGAAAAGGAAGAAAAAATCCTTCTCAAGTTCCTGCTGTGCAGCGGAACAAGGCAGACTCTTCTCTCTGCATGGGACTTCTATCCCTCGTCTGCAGAGACCTTGTTTATTTGAAATTATTTTAACTGTAACGTGGCAAAGTCTTGCCTTTCTGCCAGTTTCCAGCTCATTAGGTTTGTCTTCATGAGGTTTACCACCTCCTCTGGGCTCCTCTCACCAGTCTCTTTTTCTACGTGTTCATTCTCTCCAAAACTGCTATCGCTTGGCAACATGCAACCAGGCAGAGGCAGCAAATTGGTTCTGTTGTGTAAAGCTGGAAGGGAAAGAGAGACAGTCCTGGGGGGGATCCCCAGCGGCCGCTGGCTGCAAGGTTGGCGATAGGGAGCGACTCTCTGTTCCCGCAGAACACCAAGGGTGTTTGCAATGTTTCCAGAGAGGCGTTTTCTCTGCCACCTGAAGCTCACCCAAGGCTTGTCAGGGGTGCCAGTAAACCTGACAGGCGGGGGACCTTCAGGGAAGAACGTAACCCCTTGGGGGCGAGGACTACCTTTTCCGATACCGGCGTACCGTGACCAGCAGCACCGTGTGGCCAGGAGAGCAATGTCTTGTGCTCCATAACACAGCTACATAAATGAAAAGGAATTGTCCACCGTCTCCTCTGTGTCCAAAGAAAAGTCTTTAACGTGAACAGGAAGGACTACTGTTTCATTGGAGCTGGAACTGGTGAAGGGACACAATTATGGGCTGGGAGCAGCAGCAAGCAAAGACAAAGAAATTTATTGGGGCAGCTCCTGTGGCAGGAGCTAGGAGAGACCGCCTCTCCTCCGCACACTGCCGTAGACCTTTTGTATGACAGAAAAACATTGTTTATTCCTGCTTATTGCTGTACTCATGTGCATCCCTTCCTGGTTCGTCTCTTCCCTGTCTTTCAGACTGCCTCAAAACGCGTATGTTGGCAGGATCTGCCAAAAGAGGACCCTCGCTCGACAAGACGTTCTTATGCTGCCATTATGCACTTATGCACCTCCGTCTTACTATCCGGTTACTGCTTCCATGTGACCTGCAGCAGCTAGATCCATTCAGCGAGGCAGGAAGCCTGGAATTCTATTAGTCAGAGACAAATACATTGCCAGATACTCTCTGTGCTTGCAGGAGTGTATTAATTCAATTGCATATGCAAATATACCTGCTGAAAACACAGTGTACCGCTGTGTATGCAAATCCAGTCGAGAGGCACTCAGATTACTCACATAAAAGAAAATAAAGGTGGGTTCCTAACTGCAACATTTCTTTGTGTAAGTTTGAAATTCGTGGTCTTGTTCATGCAGCAAACGTGACTTTCTCTAAGCGTCTGCGATAGGAACGTACAGTGCTCCCAAATGTGCACTCGTGTAGTAGAACACGGCGAGATGAAGTGCATTCATGTAATTATGGCACCTAAACACATTTGCTAAAGAAAAAGCAAATAAACTTGTGATGCGCACGCACCGCATCCTCTCCACCTCCCCCGCCGCATAACTACCATTTAAAAAACTTCTTGCTATACGCTCTGGGCGATGCTGAGCTCAAGCACCTCGCAAACCCCAGATAACTCCTCCGGAAAAGGAGTGCGTTGCACTCCTGGGTTTCGGCGCGTGTGACTGGGATTGCCTGCAGAGCAGCAGGGATGCTGTTCCCTGCACTGGGATGGCGAGAGGCGGCCCTCCTCCGGAGCGGTATGCCTCCCTGGGCGTTGCTCTCCCCGAGCTTCAGCCTCCTGGGGGTGGCAGTGGGCTGGGGAGATGCAGTCTCATGGGTGTCTCTGCTTTAAATGCCTGGGCTGGAACAAACGCATAGCCAAGCCTGCTGCTTTGGAACAGGGGCACGCAGCGCTCTGACGGAGTCAATGGCTGGTCGCGGCCTGGGAGACCTGCCGGGTTCTCAGTCTGCCACAGCCAGCGTTTGCAGAGTTCACCCACCTCAGTTGTCCGTTTCAGACAGCCCAATTCTTCCTAAAGTATAAGGTGAAGGGTGTGCAGGGTGGGAGGTGTGAATAGTTTGTTTTAAACATGATGGATTCATTTGGTAGCAGTAGGGAGGTGATGGCTGCAAAACACAGCACTTTTACCCAGCAGTTGCCCTCCAAGAGCCGGTTTTATTTGCTCGGAAGCTGACAGGGAGCGAGGACCACTGGGCAGGGGGAGCGCAGAGGAGCGTGTCCCGGGTGTCCTTTGCAGGCTATCGGGTGCCGCAGACATCAGGAGGCACGTAGACCCTAACCACAGCCGATCGGATTGACGTGGGGTTTGCCTTGAAATGTCAGCTGCCCAGGTCCATTTTTACAAATGGCTTTGCACGTCTGCGTTTGCCTCAGGAGACACCACAAACCAACGGCATTTTTGTCGAGGCCAGAGTAAGGATTCGAAAAGCTCTGTGTGCAGGGTGTCAGCTGCAGGTAGGAGTACTGTCCTTCCAGACCTGCCGGTCAGGAGTGGGGACCAAGCTGGTTCACCCGGTTTGGCTCTCCTGTGCAGAAGGGTGGCTGAGTACGGGCCCAAACTTCATTCCCTGGGGCCTAAGAGGAATCTGCTGTCTGAGGAGCAGACAAATTCCTGGTGCTGTTGGATTCTGTACACACGGACAAGGTAGCTCTCACTGTCCAGAAAGAGACGTCCCAGGCTGGGGGAGTTAATCTCCCATGACGACCCCCTGTGACCAGACTCGGCTGCCAAATACCTGGCACTAGCTGCAGTTCTGCTTTGCCTCATGCCCAGCGTTCTGTCAGGGCTGTAGCAAGCACCGGACCATTTCATACATTTCAAGACGAGCTTTCAAGCGGACTGCTCGGCGGAGCTTTGCAATACATTGTCCTTCTGTCACTCTGTATCACCCTTCCCTTTTTTGTTTCACAGCCAGACTGGTAGCTGAGGCTCGGCTGCAGTGTGAGGAAGACACAATGCCCAACGTCTTTTTGGTCCAGACATATGACGGGTACATCGCCTCCCATTTCGCTCAGTATCCGAAACCGAGTTCACCGTTGCCTTGAACCACGCATCTCAGCGAGGAGGGAAGAAGAAGACTTTGGTCTTTTGCTCCTTTTGCAGGTGTTCCTTTTTCTGACGTCGGTGGATAGATGAGGGGTTCTGGCCCTACACAACGCAGAAAAGTGAAACGGCAGCAGAGAGAGGTTTGTAAGAGTGCGGACCCTAAGACGCTCCCTGAAAGTCAGCATGTTAAAGGCCCTCTGTCACCCCAGCGAGGGTTGGATGGTGCTTATGGATCAGGGCCCAGAGGGTCGGTCTGGCAGGCAGGCAGTCCAGCCGATGTGTTTCCAGGCCACTGGCTTTGACATTGCTCCTTTTTATTGCTGCATCTTCCTTCATTTCCCCTTAGCTGGGAAGCATTTCAGATAGACGCTGCTTGACATTTTAAAGTATGAATTTTTTTGTCCCTGTAATTACTCCAAATCTCCAAGAAAGCCTTAGGCAGCTCTCAGCCTGGATTTCTCTTGCCAGCTGGAGTCCCTGCCTTTTCGTCAGGGATGGAGGCTGTAGGTGCTCACTGCCTCCCCCCAGGACGTGAATTCAAGTGAGGGTTGCCATGCTGTACCAGCTGCTGATGGGGGGGAGAAGCAAATGGATGCGAGAGGAGGCAGGAGGGAGTTCCAGGGGGCACAGTGTTACCAGGTAGGTAACACATGGTGGCCAGATATAGATGAATCTTTGGGAAATCTTTTTCCCGGGATGCATGGCCTGTTCATGCACTCCACGCTGCAGAAGGGCAGAGAGGTATGGCGAGCTGCGGTGGCTGGTATTTTAAAAGAGTTGTGTAAGGGATGGCTGAGATTATGGGCGTACGGTGCATGTGTGTTTGCTTATACGCACCGTATGCGTATATGTTTGCAGTCATCAGACTGAGCTCACCGAGGCTGGCCTGTGCTCCCTCCTGGGTCCGAAATAAATGTTTAGCACTCACTGGTAGTGGATACACAGGCCAGCACGGCCAGGAGATCCTGGGCAATGCACAGAAGATGAAAGCAGTCAGTTGAACGGGTGTCCTTTACGAGCGCCGGCCCCAGGCGTGAGACGCAGCTCAGGAGACTGAGCGCAGTGGGAAGTTTGTCAAAAGCTAGCAAGATGTTAGTGACTAATTGAATCAGTTGCGTGATTAATAACAAACAGGAAGCTGATGGTAACTCCTCACTGCATCTTCTCGTTGCCCCTCCACCTGTCTCTAAGTAAACACCAGTAAGATGTTTTGTGTGATGTATCAGGCTCTAAAATTAAGGCAAGAACAATGAAAACCAGAAAGAAATCAACAGAAACTTGCTAACAGAATGAGTGGCCTGTGGCAAAATGGGGAAGGGGAAATTTAAGGGCTTCTGGTATTCACGTTGCACTGAGTAAAGCCCCAGTTTTTGAAAACCACGCGCTGCACGCAGTAGCGATGTTTACGGCTTCGCTCTGCTCTCTGATGCCCCAGCTGGGCATCGATTAGGCCAATACTAGTTCAAAGCACTCATAGAGCAGTATTGAGCTGCAAAAAGAAAATTTGATCTGCAAAGTCTGGAAGGGCAAGAGCTGGATGGTATTGTGGTACCAAGGCAACAAGAAAAGCTTGACATTAGGCTGTCAAGACCGAGGGGAAGGAAAATCTGTTTCCTCATCTGCTGGTCACACGCAGGTTTGGGATTATCTAGCTTTCCACTAAGACTTGGTGCAAGTACATTTCATTTTATCGATTGCTTGCTAACTTTGATTTCTTTACTGTACCCAAGATGGTCTGGCCAATGAGTTCGGCTCCTTTGGCTCCAGCTGGCTGCTGGCTGTTGGAGGATGGGACCCTTCAGACCTGTTCCTATCTCCCAACCCTCCTGCCAGAGACATTCCTAAACGCCTGACCCATCTCACTTTTATCTGAGCTCCTTTTTCTCATCTTTGTTGTGTCTCGGGTAAGTGACGGAAAAATGAGTTGTGCAGCTTGCATGTGGAGGGCTATAATTGATGGGCTCTGCCTGCAAGACTATTTACTACAACATCATCAATTAACCTGACATGCAACCAGACTGTGGCAGCTGGGAGCTGTGATTCATGGCTGACACGAGGCCTCCAGTAGCACATAAGCAGGGACTCATGCCTCTTCCACTGAGCTAATCAAATGGAAATGGAAGAAATTAAGTCTTCAATTAATCTCCCCCTCCCCCCTGAGGCTGGCCTGTGCTGCTGAACAGATCCACATCAATTTGCCAGGAGCCAACAGGGAGAGGGAAGCAGACTGGGAAGAGGCAGCCCAGATACTTTGCCGAAATATCAACCATAAACCAGAGAGAAAAGTCCCGGTTGTGGTTTAGGCTGTGACTAAAAAGCTACTTTTCAGGTGCTCACTGTAATGTCACTAGCTATCGGGAGCCATTTCCGAAGAAGAATGCTCAGCACAATCTCTAGCACATTCACAAATGTAAATATGGGACCTCAAAATTACACGCTTGTCTTGCAGCTCAGACAGACCAAGCCCGGCACAAGACCAGGTGAGGAGAAAGGAAGCTCAGTGGCGCCCGAGAGAGCACCGAGGGCCACCGTGCTGCCCGAGAGAGGGCAGTCAGAGGGAAACTCCTCCTGTCCACAGGCTGGCAAAAAGACAAACACTACTGCCAGCGTAGACGTGCGTAAAACTGTTGCTCTACCACCCTCATCCAAAATCATGCACGTGTGAAGTATATCTCCGTTACCTCTAGATGGCTTCACAGTTCAGGGCACTAAACTGGATTCAGTCAGAGACAGAGTAATAGGTTTATTCTTAGAAAAACAATCAGAGGATAGTTCATTTGCTTTGCTGGTTGGCCACCCAAGGCAATGAAAAAGAAGTTATAGGAACTACGGAATTAGCTTCCATCATCTGAATTAATGAAGTTACATAGCTATAGATGGCTTTACCAGGCATTCTTTTTCCATAGGGGCGAAAGAGTGCTGCCAGGTTACGTAGGGAATTAGGTGAGTGGAATTCGTCTGAGTAAACAAGACTCATAGTATCTCCCCATCCGGATTCGATCGCTGTGATCTTTGTCGAGAAGGAGGATCAATTTTACTAAAAGCGGTGCATAACAAAAGCCCTTTTTCTCATTTACTGGAGGTGTACCCAGCCAGGCCCCGTATGAACGCAGTTCCCTGGTCTCTGGAAAGTGCCCTGCTTGCCTGGAAGTTTGCTTTTGATACTTGTGCTGGTTTTGGCTGGAATAGCCAAAAAACTACGAATGGCTCTTTTCTTTCCCCACTCCTGGATTACCCATCAAGAATGAAAGGAATGTCTTCAAACTAAAAGATAAAGCTACCTAGTTAAGCATCCCTCCACAAGCCCAAAAGATGTGATCTGGCACCTGCATGACTGCTGTTTCACTCCTTTGCAGATTTAAAGATTCTATCGTTTAATCATGCAAGACGTTGGCTTCCCAGTACATCGATAAGAGGCGAGTGCTTGTACAAGGCTCCCTCAGGCAGCACCTGCTCAGTTTAGGAGAGCTCCTAATTTTCTGCTTGTAAAACACAGTCCCAATGTGAGTGACAGGACTGCTCAGTGGCGAGCTGCATCTGTCCTTCCCATTCTGCCAGTTTATGTAATAATTCACTTCTCGTTCGAGTTTAGAAAGAAAAGGACAAGGTAAGGATATTGCCATTTGTTAATGAGCCACATCACAGAGGTCACAGAGATCACCCTCCTGTCATTTCTGCCACGCTCAGCAGTGCTCATCCCAGTTCACGTGAAGCAAGGCTGACCCTCTTCATTTGGATCCATAGACGCACATCCCGATTCCCGGTCAACATCCTGGTATTCCTGTGTTTGCATACCTTGTGACAGCTAAAAATAACCTGTCTCACTCCTGCGTGTAAGAAATCGTCCTAGAGCAGCAGAACTAGCAGAGCGTGTTTTCATACCTGCGACCTTCTTTGTGCCTCTTATTGCCCAGGCTCCCCTGGCTGTAGGGTGGGAGGTCGATGGGAAAGGAAACGTATTCTTCTTTCGTCCACACTAGCTCACCTCCATCCTCCATTTAGAGGGAAGTGTTTCTGAAGATGGTAGCTCTGCTACAAGTTCAGCAAGAGTTTTTTGCAAAAAAAAGTTCAGTAGATGTAAACTTTTCCTCTTGATTATAAATATGTGGTAAACCAGAAATACGTACAATCGCGTAACACTGGGTTCACTTACCAAGCTAATTTTCTTTCATAGGCTACTGAAGCAACTGCTTGTGGAAATTTCTCAAGGCAGCCATGGGAAATCAGGCCCCAGGCTGATTAGCTTCAAGCAGCAGGATTACAGCTATGCTTTTCATCACTATTTATGTAGCTGGCTTCATTTCTTTATGGCCATCTTAGCACTTTTTTTCACGTAAGTGTTTGTACCAAGACCTGAATGTACCAATGAAGTCATGAAGTCATTTACCACACTAAATCCCATGAGGGTGGAGGGAGCCATGCCTTTCTCTGATGTTTTTGCTCTGCTGCTCTTTGCAAATGAAACTCCACCATCGTGGGGGCGCGCGCCTCTACGTTAAATCAACGTTCAGTTGATTTATTTAATGATCCTACAAAGGATGAGGACACAAAGTTGTCCATAAGGAGCCTTGTGAGGCACCTTCAAATGACGAATAAGGTTTGTTTGGCAATGAACTTGGAGAAGTAAGGTATCTCCCCATTCAGCTTGCCCCATAGTAAGGAACCGTCAATGTGCTGCATTAACTCTTACGACAGGGACCACAGACATGCTGCTGTAGCGGGCAGATGCAGAGAGACAGTCTCTTCTTCCAGGAAAATTAAAGCCAGAAGGGTCAAGACAGACCGAAAGGTTAGAGGAAGCAGAGGTGCAGAGAGCTGAAGTGGAGGGGGTCCCACGGCAGGTCTGCGCCAGGTGGGCACCTTCTCCATCCTGCCTACTGGGCCCTGCTGCCTGCCCCGGAGAAGGCCGAACAGCACCTTTCACGCCTGCTTGTGCTGACAAAGGTGGTCGTGCATGAGGGAGCTTGTAGGTGGCTGAGGAAGCGGCATTGATGAGGCAGGTGCTGAAAGCCCTGCAGGTACATCTTGCTGTACGGCTCTTAGAAATGCTACACATTTCCACAGCAGCCCTTTGGAGCACTGGGTGATACCTCTGGATTTCTCCAGCTGCAGCTACAATGTGCCTTTAGAGACTTGCATAAAACAAACCAGAACACAAGTTAAAGCCTTGACACGACATAAAATGTTTCTCAGGTTCATCCAGGAAAAAAGGAAACAAACTCCCAGATGAGCAAACCGCGGAACAGCTGAAAATAAAACCCACCTCACTCCGTTTAAAGCTTTCGAATAAGAGCTGAGCGCTATTACAGACTGACCTCTACTGCACTTGGCTGCTTTGGCAGCATTGCTCCTCTTGCAGTGACAGGAACATTCTCATTGCTGGAGTCAAGTGGTTGAAAACATCTCTGCCTCGAGGGCTATCCCCGGATAGCATAACACCCTGCATGGTTTGCTAACAGTCTTCAGAGTTCCCTTATTTCATGCCAGGCTTAGAGATCGTTTTCAACACATTTCTGAGCCATGAAAGTCAATATAATGGCTACCACGGGTGTGTTTACACTCTGGTCTCGGTACAGCGGCAGAATCTGCCCAGTGTGGTGAGACGACTGTTCTTGTCTCCAGATCTTTCCAAAGGGCACCTGGGAAGATTTTTGAGTGTGAGTGTCAGCCCTAAATAAATCTTAGTACCGGTGGTCACTTTGTGCGGTATGTGGTCTTTTGCTTGTGCATGGGTGTTCGATAGTCTGGAACAGCTGCACATCACTCAAGAAACGTCCAGCAGAAAATTGAGATGCTGTTCAATTGACTTGCTGTTTTGGGGGGTTGGAGGAACAAAAGACATGGTTTTTCCTGCAGCCTGCAGGCTTGACTCCTAATCCCTGTTCTTCCAAGATCCGCAGAGCTCATGACAAGGAGATGTCACCCTTCATCCTCAAAACCTGGGAAAAGAGTTATTACTGGCAAGGTTTCTGAACTGTCTGACAATGCCTGGAGAGATTCGGGAAAGTTTTATTATGACATGACACAGAGAACCCTTCTTCCGGGCTGGGAACATCAGCTGAGCACAAAACGAGGTGGGTCAGTGGATTGAGAGTCAGTATGGGCAGTCCCAGAAAGTCCTCTAACAAATTCCCGTGCCTTCTTTTAATAACACAAAAAATCGTTATAATTTCTGTCATTTGAATTTCAAATCCAACAGAAAGATCTACCTGATGCTTCTATTTTAAAATGCAATTCTTTCTTCTCTTTTCTTTTCAACTCCTTTTCAGAATCAAACATCATGTTTCATCTCCAAGCACTGAGATTAAAAAAAGCCAAAACAATTAGTGGGGAGCTGATGGAGGTGACAGGGTCATAATTAGGGCTGTTCCTCTACAGCATGTGTTTATCATGCTAGCAGAATAAGTCGCTCACAGGGTTAGAGTCATGAGTTGCGGGAGCACACACGCCTTTTGCAGTTGTGACACTGCTGGGTTTGTTCTGCAGAGAGTAGAAGCACCAATAAAATATTTTAAGGGTGGGATATCTCGGTATCGCAGAAAGCAAAGGTGAATGGTTTGGCTACTGCCAGTGGCTCTGTTGTGCCTGACACTGTATACAGCCTCACAAATTGCCTCTCTCTGCTTGGCATTTTGAGGGTGGTCCGTGCTAGGACTGGAGCAGTCCTGGGGCTAATTCAATTCAGGCTACCATATTTCAAAAGAAAACGGGTTTGTGTTACAGCACCAGAGACACTGTTGTACACAGCAGCATCTGGCACCTGCATGATAAGCACAGAGGGCAGGAGATGCTGGAGGCAAATTCCTCAGTAGCCCTAGTCCGGTACTCTAAAATAGCCTCTTTGATGTGCAAAAGCTAGACAAACTTGACCAGATACTTGATACCTGGGGTTAGAGCAGACAAAAGCCAGCTTAGAGCTCTGTGCACAGCAGTTGCATCATTTATGCTCCAGGTGCAGTGCCTACATTTATTGCTACTGCAGGAGAGCAGAGCAGACTCCTGTCCTTTCCCCCAGCGCTGTTCTGTGCCCAGGATTACCCACGGCCGCGGTCACGCTGGAGGCTGCTCCCCGTGACTCCTGGGCTGCAGTCCTGAAGCTTCTTGTGACACGTTCGCTGTCCGGAAGGATCCTCCCCACCAAGTGGAGAAGAAAGAAACTTGCCCAAAAATGCAACTGCTGAAACCGCTCAGCTGGGTCTTGAATGTTTACCAAAGGACCAGAAAACAGGTCGTGGGAGAGCTGCTAGTGGAAATCTGTCTGATTAGACAGTTAGCGAGCTTTTCACGAACTCTTTGTAAATACCTTCTTTTCAGCCTCCCCACTCAAGCCCTGATCAAGTACGGTTCAGCTACTGGGTGCTAGCAGTATTTTGCAAGGACTTGATTAAGCGTCTCGAAACTATTTTCTCTTCCTGTATTCACAGCTGACAGGGAGTAGCAATTACCCAGGGAGAACTTCCCTGTGAGAATCCCTTGCTAATTAGGTCTTGTTGAGTGATTAATTCCCTTCCTGTCCTGCCACAGATTTTTATGTTGTTCCCTGGTGTTGGAAAGCCAAGTGGAGAAAAAGAAAAAAATCAGCAACCATTTTTTGACTATACGTGTCCAGGACGAGTAGAGCGAGTGGGAAATAGGAACTGCCAAAGCTGTGGAATGAGCATTACACGGGACGTCCAGAAGAGCACCATTTCTTACTCTGAAAACCGAATAAAAAATCAGATGCTTTAGACGGGATAGCAGCCTCTCTGCTTCAGGATACGTCAGTCCTCCACCGGCAGGGTGAGGACAAACTTTCCCTGGTTAAACAATCCTGCCGTTGCAGAGGGTCTTGCACTTTCCTCTGAAATGACTGGGCCCATAGGAAGACAGCCACGTCCATGCGCGTCGCGTGCAAGTTTTTGTGGTGAAACCTGGCAACTTTATTGCTGCGCCAGCTGGCCAGACCGCTGAGTCAAGTGTGAGCCTGCAGCGGTCTGCAGTGCCGTATTCCACCGATAAAAGCAAGAGCCAAGTGCTAAATAGCCGTTCCGTGGCTAACTCCTTGCTTTCACCGTGGTTCAGCACGTGTCTGCAGAAAAGTGCCCTAAGCAGTCAGTAATGACTTTCAATCAAATGAACGACGTATGCCCTGCTGCAGGATTGCTTCACATTTCAGCAATTATAATTAGAACTAGTTACATCATGGGTTTAACAAGCTGCTGGTTTTTCTTGATGGCCTGCTCGGTATGCTAAGCAGAGGTGGACTGCTGCGGGATTAATGCGAGTCCCTAGTTTAGAGTCCTAATCTGAGAGGAAAGTTCCTTTTCTAATTAAGCTCATTAACATCTGCCACCAATATCCGTGCAGCCTGTTTTGTGCATCGCTTAATGGCGTTGCGACTTCTTTTTACAACATATGGGCAAATCTTAATGCAAGGGACCCCTGGAAAGTGGAAATAGGGCATCTCATCTCCCAACAGGTAATGGCAGCGCTAAAGCAATTTTCATTCCTCTACGCTACTTATCCAGCTGTTACCATAGCATCTCAGTGCCTCAGAGCCTTGTCTGTCAGCTGCACAGCACTCATTTACAGCAGGAGCGAAGGAGCAGTCTTGTTACTTCCTCAGTGCAGAAGCAAGGTCCAGCGGGACTAAGCGACAGGGCAGAGGGCAGCGAAGAAGCCTGTGTCAGAGCAGGGTATCAAACCTACCTGACCCAAATCATGGCTTAAGGCAGGCTCCTTCTTCCCCAGCAATTCCTGAAGGCAGCATTGCTAAGCCCCTTGTTAAACCCAGAAGCAGCTGAAGCAATACGGGCTGGGACCGCTGTTTCAGAGATGGACTCTGACAGCTGGTGCCTGCCTAGGGACTGCTTGAACCAGCATCCAACACTCGCAGCTCCTATTGGCCTGTCTAGGGTCACTCAGGAAACAGCGACAGCTCTCCTGACCCCCGCGGTGCGTAGTACTGCTCCGTCTGTAGGACAGCGGGACTGACGGATGCCCCGTGCGGCTTCCTCAGGGGAGCTATGGGAGCTTCAGCCCTTGCTTTCTATGACCTTGCAGCTCCTTGAGCTCAAGGAAGGTGGGGCTACGTTCACCCCACTCATTTGCCTTACCGTTCCTCTTCTCTGCCTTCAGAAGGGACTTGGGAGGTTACTGTTAATGCCAACAAGGAAAACAATGCCCGAGTATTTGGGGATGCAGAGAAAGAGATTATCCTGTACTGACCTTGTGCTAAAGAAAAGCTAGACTCAGGTGATTCCGTGGTTGGGATGCGGGGCACATACAGACTCTAGGTGGTGAGTCACAGCTGGAAGGATACCGTTTGTGCATGTCCCCTCACGGAATTTCAGAGCTGCTTAAAGCCCGGCCAGGAGTAGGCATTCAGGTGAAAGCCTGTTGGCTTTTCTGGTAACGTACCCTTCAGCTTCCATGTCTGCCAGAGTTTATTTGTTCTCTTGACGTGCCTTCCTACAGAATCACCAGTCTCCCGGATCGGGTACGCTTTTTGGAAATCGTATTGAAACCGGTACAGACTAATTTGCTCACCGATTCTCGGATCAATAGCATTGTCTGACAGCCACGGGCCAGGTGCGGGTTGAGAGGGCAGAGAGGCAGAGCAGAGACAGAAGAAAGCAGGGGAAAGGGTTTTGGCTTGAGGGTTTTTTTAAGTGCACTGGACAGGGGTAACAGGGAAAAATGCTCGGAGGTATCCTGGGTGCTGCAAATTTACTTGGCAGCATCTCCTGCTTCCCTTATTACACCCCAGCAGCCAGACAGGAACTCCGCTTGTGGTGATAAACTGCACTGATGATGAGCAAACTGAGCACCAGGGAAGTTTTAATAGAAGAACAGGATTAAAATAAAGGTAGCAGCCTCCTTTGTGGATGGAAGATTAGCTCCTTACAAAGACAGACGTTTCCTGCACTGCTTACAGACCGTCGCACAACAGCAGTACCCAGGCTCCCAACTGAAACTGAAGCCTCATTTTAGAGAGTACTGTACAGACGTCATAGATATATATATGGTACATACAGAAAGCATCCCCATTTCCTGGAGAGTCTACAGTCTAAAGTACCAAACCCTCTACTACGCCTAAGCATTGTTTCATCTCCAGTGGGATTACCCCTGCCTAGTCTCTGTAGGCTCAGACCTGTGGTGAAGGGCAGAAATATTGTTGTCATCGTCTTACTTTAACATTGGGAAGCCCAAAGTTTGAAGAGAGATTGATCTTCCCAAGACCACATGTGAAGTTAGCATCAGAGCTGAGAACTGACTTTCGAATCAGCTCAGGTCTCCTGTTCTCTAATCAGAAGCACCAACTTCTTGCTGATGAAAGGTATGAAATTACCTACCAAAGAACTCTCGAGCATGAATATCTGTATGACCAAATGTAGCCATAAGCTGGCTGGTCTCTTCTGTAAACAGCTGAGTGAGGGAAGATTTTCCAGAGAGTAGCAGAAGGTGACTTCTTGTGGTACCCAGCAGTACACCTGGGAACACTGTGCAGCAAGAAAATATCCTGAACCGTCACTAACAGCCCAAGAGCTCCCACTGGAAGACAGCCCAGACCCATGGAGTCCAAAAGAAGAGCGGTTCTTCCTGGCACCCGTTCCAGCATTCCCGGCTGATAGCAACAATGCTAACACCACGGAGAAATAAGGTTGGCTGTGATGAAAAATCGTCAAGCCCGGAAAGACACGTCCAAAGGAGCAAGGAATAGTGCACTCATGTAGAATTTCTGCAGGCTTGCCTAAAATTTTCAGCCAGGTTAACATTTCTCCAGTCCGTACCGAGTGCTCACACAGCTTTGCAGCCAGCTCCTAAAGACAGAGTTTTCTTGTTTGTTGGTTCAATAGAAAGCAGCCTGTTATCATATTTATCTGCTGATTTAATCTAAATTACATGCGAGATGCACACTGCAGAACATCTCCTGGCAATTAGCAGTTAAATCCCTCTCTCTTTTTAATAACATAAGCATTCTGATTGCAGCAGTGATACATTCTGCAGACTTGATGGTTAAGCCTGAAATGAATGCAAAATAAAGTGGAAAAAAATATGCAGATAATCTCCAAGCACCAATTTGCCTATTAAAACTGATTTACTAACTCATGAAAGAACCCTTTGCTAGTAATGGTGGGGGGAGGAATCAGTAAATGCAGATGGCTGGAACATTCTTGAGAAATTTTTTTGTTCCCCCGATATGCTGGTTTTTACAGCTTAACTGTGAGTTTCAGCAGAACGTAAGGGAGAAAATAAGAGAAAAGCCTGGTCTCCGGGATGTTGGCCTCAAAAGCAGGAGGCCCAGAGTCAACTCCTGACTCTTGGGCAAAATCCTGCAAGCCCCAGCCTAACTAATCTGGCATGCAGCATTGACCTTTACTGGCTTTTATTTAACAGGAATGAGAGTGTCCTCAGGGGTGGAAGCTTGGGCTCATCACAGCAGGTGAGCTCTCTTTAAACAGAGGCAAGTCTTGTACTGAACTTTGCAGAGATTCCCAGTGGAGAAACAAACGCGTGTGTTAGGAATGAGCATCCAAACCCTGTAACCCCTTCCTGCGTGCCCTGAAAACAAGCATAGGCGGCAACTTCAACCCTAGAGTGCCTTTCAAATGCGAAGACTGATTATTGTGAGGAGAAGACTTTCTCAGCAGCCCTACCCAGGAACAGTCAAGCCCAGCACCTTGTCACCTTACCCGCTACTCCGGGAACAATTGCCAAGGAAAAGCTTCCGGCAGCCTTGTCCCTTCCAGGTTCGTATAAAGGATCCGCTAGCACCCACCAACCTGTTACTCCTTCTTCAAAGCATGAATGGAGATGCAAGGGTGAAAAGCTCTATAGACTCTAAGAAAAGACCCAGCCCATCTTTAAGCTTAGCTGCTAGCTCTTAGTTTTGCTATTAAAGTTAAAGGAAAGGATTAACTTTCAGGTGCCCTAAGGTCTTAAAGAAACAAGCTCAAATCCATGCTGCAGATGCTACTTCTGGAATTGTTCTTCCCCGATACCAGATTTGGTTTGAGAAGGGAGCTATTTAGGCCTGGGCAAAATGTATAATAGGGTCCAGAGTGCTAAAACCAAGGGCTACTGCAGTGCATGCCCACCCTACCATTATTGGTTTCAGAGTCCCCGTGGCACACGTGAGTTCTCTGATACGGCACGCTGGCGTCAGACACAGTTGCATCTCTCTTTGCAGAATGATGTTTTTGAAGCAGCAAAATGGTTCTTCCTGGATCTGGACATGTGTCACCTTTGCCTGGGAAGCTACTGGGTAGCTGACAGCGACAGCTCTAAACTACCGCATCAGTTAAAGCTGTATGCTCAGCTACATAATTCCAACCATAACCCAAGTGAAGAACTTCACCCCGGAAATCTACCGTAGGACATATTTTTGCCTCATTGAAACAAGCACCATTTTTATGGCAGGAGGGCTTAAAAGGCATCCTGGTAGCTACTCTGGGCTGCATCCTGCAGGGAGAATGGAGAGCTGCGATCACCCTGCCCTGAGCTTTCCTATAGGCCCCCCCGCAAACCTTGCTCTCTGCAGCACCAAGAGGGTCAAAGAGAAACCTTTCAGGTCAGCGTCCAAAGAGGCTGAAAAGTAGAACGACAACCCCATTCCCTGTGTTCTCACAAAGCTTCAGAAAGAGGGGCCAAGTGAGGCGACACTTAGCACAAGAGGTCTCTGCAGGCCAGGTGCTACCCGGCGTGGCCTCATAAGAAGAACCAAAACACAGCCTAAGCTGTAGCTAAGACTGGCTTTTTCTTCCACTACCAAAGGTCCTTCAAATATAAATACAGGCACAGTAAGTAGCGTTTATCTCTTCAGTAATGGAACAGTGGAAAGAAGGCCCAGGTTTTGTATCCTCCGCTTTGAATTCCCCTCACTCAGAGCATCTTTGGATCCTGAGCACCGATAGTTTGCATTTCACAGGCTACATTAGCACAACAAAATGCTCCCCGCATAAGAGCTATCCAAATTCTAAGGCAAAGGTAGTAACAATAGGAGCATGAACTTGGCACTTAATTTTCTTTGTGTGACAGTTCAAAGGCATAATTTCTGTGACAGTTTTTTCCCCCTAATTAGAAGCATAATTAAAAATCACACTGAAAAAAAGGTTTTTTTCTGTTTTCCTATTTAAGGGAACAAAATCCTTTGAAGATCAGTTTAAAAGCAAGATTGCGTGAGAGGGACTACACTGGTAAATTCTTTAGAAACAGATCTAGCGGATTTAATGTCATCTTGAACGATCTAAGGAAACTCCTCTTTCCAGGCTAAGTTATATCTATCTATCTTCCAATCTCTTGAGAAATCATTCTAGGACTCGTCTCGGAGGCTCGTGTCTGTGCCTCTTCAAACGGAATCCAGAAAGGGACTGCAAATTAATACAGAGCAGGAAGCAATGCATGCAGAGGTACGCAAGAGAGGCATAAGCTACTGTGTCACATTCAGGCAATGAGTCTGTCTCACCGAGAGTGCAGGTGGCCCATCTTTGGCAATACGACTTGATTAGGATGTAAATGGAGGCAGTAAAAATTACGTTCTGTTCTGTAAGGACTAATTAATTCTCATGTCACCCTTGGAAATATATCAAATATTACTTTGCCCACTCCTGCAATTCACACAGAAAAACGGTGGATAGACATTCACTGTTTGTTTCAAGGCCTACCACTGCCTGCCTTCCTTTCGTTTTTTTCCCTCTCTCCCCAGTTTCCAAGGAAAACATGATCTGGCTGTCGACAAGTCCATCCTCAAAATGGAGTTTTAGTTCACTCTAGCGATCGCTGACCCCCTTAGCCAACTTCAAACAAGCTCGACAGGGGGAAAGGGTTCTCAAGGGGAGTGAATTTCCATACATTTTATGCAAGTATGAAGCTGAGCGAAGAAGAGTGCCCCAAAGTAGCGTCCCAGTAGAAAAAAGGTACTTCATGAATTCAGTGGTATTGCTGGAGGCCAGTGCACCCCTCAGGAGAGATCAGCATGAAACTTGCAGTCACAGGGGAATCCTCTCTCAGAACACAAACCTTACTAGACAGCCACGAACCCAAGCATAAGGCACAAATGTGCAAGGAAATTTCTGCTGCTCATTGCTGATCTAGTCTTGGCATATCAGGATGAGAGAAGGGGAGTCAAAGGAATCCTAGTAGACATGGATGTGGATGAGAGCTGTTCAATGGTTAACTGGTTTGTAGTGAAGCTGGGGGGGGGTGTGCAAATGTAGATGAAGTATCACTTGATGATTGCCTAGCCTGTGGGCATGGCCTAAGAAATTGAAGAAGAATGGTGTTTAATGTTTGTTTTGTCTAAGCTAACTGAAGCAGGAGACAGTTCCTGGACGTGGCTCCAGGGACCAGCTAAAAACTGGCCTTGCGATTTGAATAAACCGCCAAGGAGCAACTGAGTCTGCGCAGGAGCAAAAGGTTACTTGCGGTGATGAAGAGGAGTCATCAGCCTTCATCCCCACGACCCCCACGACCCCCACCAGAAGGCACTGCGCAAGCGCAGTTGGGAGGGGTCTGTGGAAATGACTTATTGGGGCTAATTTTAATACAAAGTGGGGACAGCTCATGCATATGTATGGCCATATTGGGAAATCTTATGTATATGCAAACACTTGATTGTTTAAATAATCAGGCGCACAGGGCATCTGAAGTTGTACTGAAAAAAATAATCTGCAGGGCAGATACAAATATGTAGTCTAGGAAGCTGAGTTTGCATATGTAACTTTCCTTCTTTCCAGCCTCCGTAAAATCACAAAGATAAAACATTCCTGAATGAGTTTAATGAGAATTACAGCTCAGATGGTGATACCTAGGAAGTTTTTGATGATTGCTGCTTCATATGCAATGGTCTTACCAGCAACCATTTGAATCAAGAAAGGAAAACTCAGAGACTTTAGGCAAATAAGAACACATATGAATGCTCACACTTTCATGGGAACAACCCAATTTATGTGATGACAGGTAGAGAGATTCAGAACACTCAGCTAATTACAAGGTGGTGATAATTATTGGTATAAAACCAATGTTAAAGGCAGATGAAAAGTGCTAGTGTCATTTTTTAGGCACAAAGTTACAGGGCTCAGAAATGTCAAGTCAGAATTTCATTTTGAAATGCAATTCCAAGCCTTTTATATGTATGGTTTTTAATCTAATGACAAGCTGGAATCCTGCACTCAGGAAAATAGCTTTCTTTTAAAAATTGTATCAGGTTTTTTTACATCTTGTTTCTTCTCTGCAAGAGTGCATTCGGACTACCACGCAGACACAAGCCCTCTGCTTCAAGGGAGATTTTTCAAATTTTTTGGTATCAAAGAAGAAACCTCATATCAAAAAACAAAGCAAAAAAAACCCCAAACACCACCGAACCACCGCAGTTTGTGGTCACCATCACTTCTGTCTAAAAAAGGGCTACCAAAAGACACATCACAAAATAGCAGCCCAGTCAAGGAGTAAGGAATGCTGTCAAACTTGTGGGCTGAGGTTTAGTTTATTAAGACGCTCAGTCAGTATCAGGTCTCTCCGGAAAAAGCGCAGAGCTGATGTGCAGGCTCAAGCAGACAGAAGAGACTGTTCCAGTAACTATAGGTGGTGCAGACAAAACCTGAACATGGAAGAAGGTTTAATTTTGAGTGGTACAATCCTCTTGCCCGGTACATCATCAGGTGGCTGTAGGCTGTATTTGCAAGCACACAGAATTTCAGATGTGGTTGCTCCAAACCAGTAACAGTTCGATGCAGAGGAGATCTCTGCATCTGAGAGAACAGTGTTCCGGAACAGCACATGAGCATATTGTTTCATCATTTCTATATGACCCCAGGGACAGTACTGCATTTTACTGTAGCTTTCTGTGAGAACCCTTTCAAGCAGTTGCTCTATACTTGCAGTAGAGAAAGCTGCATTCTCACTGGGGATGTGTGAAACCTCAGGGATGGAATCCAAACACAAACACAAATCCAAACACAAACTACATAAATTACTCCTACAGTAATGCTGCACTGTCCCTGTAGTAACCCCAGTAGGCAGCTGCGTGCGCACTGGCTCTCCTCAGCGAGAAAGAATCAAAATGGTAAAAGAGAGGAAACTCATGGGTTGAGATCAAGACAGTTTAACAGGTAAAGCAAAAGCTGCGCACGCACTCAAAGCAAAACAAGGAATTCATTCAGTGCTTCCCATCGGCAGGCAGGTGTTCACCCATTCCAGAAAACCAGGACTCCATCATATGTAACGGTTACTTGGGAAGACAAACACCCACTCCGAACGTGCCCCCCTTCCTTCTTCCCCCACCGTTACATGCTGAGCATGACACCATATGGCACGGAATATCCCTCTGGCCGGCTGGGGTCAGCTGTCCCAGCAATGTCCCCTCCCAGCTTCGAGCTCACGCCAGCCTACTTGCTGGCGGTGTACTCCAAGGAGCAGACAAGGCCTTGACTCTGGAAGCACTGTTCAGCGATAACTAAAGCATCCCCGTGTTACCAACACTGTTTCCAGCACAAATTCAAAACCTAACCCCGTACATGCTTCGAAACTCCACCCTATCCAAAATCAGTACAGCTACCACCAAACTCCTCTCTGGAAAATGCCACCTCATCCCTAAGGACTCCCCTTACAAACCGCCTGGATGAACACACACCAGCCTCAAAACTGAAAGGACTCAAAGGGTTGATAAAAAGTTAAACTGGTATGAAGCCTAACGTAAAGCAGAACCATGGATAAGAGTAACAAGAACCGAAACACTTGAAGAAAATGTTTTATTGAATAAGCATAATATCAAGCAACTGCAGAAACTGCTTCAGGAAAAAGAAATGCTCCTCCAGGACACGTTTTCCCAGAGGCTGAGGTCTGCAACACTGAAGGTCTCCTTCAGGCCCCCTGACCCGCACCCCGCTAAGGGGGCGGGCACCCCACCCACGCTGCCAGCTGAGCGCAAGGGCTCCCAGACCCGGACCCTGATTACAGGCGGGTCGACGCCCCCAGCCCCGCTTACAGGGGGGCCGGGCTGCTCCTGGGGACAGAGGGCTCCACGGCTCCTGACGCCCGCCCCGAGTCCAGGGCTGTCACGCTGGCAGGTCGCCAGCAGGACAGGCAGCCACGCAGGCAGAGACCCAGGCCCTGACTACAGGCAGGTCGCGTTGCCCGCGCTACGACTAAGCGGCTTTGCTCTGTCCTTAGAAAGGAGGGGCAAGCCCGGACCCTCCCTCCGCTCGCGGGCTCAGAGGGGACCCCCCTGTTGCTGCACAGAGCCCGTCTCTCCCTCCCGGGAAGTTCAGGCTAAGTATGCTGCAGCAATTTCAAGAGGGGCCTAAAGAAGCAGCTCGCTCGCTCGCTCACTCACTCACACACATGGACGCAGACACGGACGCAGGCACAGACACAGACAGGGAAAATCAGAACTTCCCAGAAGAGAGCGCGAGCTCTGTGCAGCCAGTGTCTGGGGAGCCATCCCTACCGCCGAGCAGGAGAGGAGAGCCTCAGACCTGCCCCCCGGGCTGCATGGAGGCCAGAGGGGCCTCAACACGCCAAGGGCCTTCACGGGTGGCCAAGGGGCTAACGCTGTGACACGCCCCGACGCCAGGGGGTCACGCTGGCCAGGCCGCCAGCAGGCAGAAAGCCGCCGGGGAAATGGCCGTCCCCTGCTTGCAGGGTGGGCTTGGGGTCCAGAGAGCTCCATTTCCCACTTGGGTGCGGAGATGGCGGCGCTTACCCTCCTTACAGGGTTGCTGCTCTCTCTGGGCAGTCAAAGGAACAAGACAGCAAAAGGCCAAGGACAGCAAAAGCAGAGACCGAGCCCTGGTTGCAGGGAGGTCGCCCAGCGCAAAGCCAGCCAGGGCACCCCAAAGGCAGCTGCAATGCTCTTATGTGACCACAGCCCTGGTGACGGGTCTCTTTGCCCAGAGCTCCTTTCTCGTGCCCCCTCTTCAGCCTGACGCCGCTCCTCTTCTCGCTCACTCTTGCCTCACCGTTCCACACGATGCCTCTTCTTTCTTCTCCGCCAGCTGCTGCCAGGGCGGGAGGACACAGTTAAAACCAAGACTGTGTAAACTGAAGACCTGTTCTCAGGGAGAAAATGACTCTTGGAGTAGCAATTTTACAACTAGAGAGTGGTAAAAGCCTATGCTAGCTAAATGCTTTTTCTTTTCTTCAGGTTCATTTCCTCAGTTCCATCTTCCAGCACCATGCCCCCTTTCCCATCTCAGCTCTGCACCCCACCTACTTCCTCCGCCATCCCCACCGCTTCCCCTCGAGGGGAAAAGTCCTTCCCACCCTGCCCCTCAGTTGCCCCCCTTGCGCCGAGGCTGCGGCAGAGGCAGTCACCCTCGCCCCGGCAGCCGCTCTCACCCCACGCTTGAGTCCGGTGCATGGACCTGGCCTGCCCAAGCTGGCTGTTGGGGCTGGTTGCTTTGATTTGGGGTGGTTTTTTTGCTTGCTTAGGTGTTTTTCTTTTTGCCAAACACCCTTTGGAACAAAGTCTTCGGAATCACACTTGAGGAGGTTTCTCTACCTCAGTTGCGTCTAAGAGAGCAAATGGAAAACCCGCCGTACTTTTGATTGCTTGTGTTTGTAACCTTTGGGGGCAAAGAATGTAAGGAGGGATTTCTGTAGCTGGTGGTGTTTGGAACAGATACACCAAGACCCCCTTCTAAACTGAACACCTACCGTGTGTGGTTTCTGGGACGGCAGGGAGTTGGACAAACTAACGCATCATAAAAAATATCCACATACGCGTTCTGCCCGTGAATTTTTTCCTTTCTGCATGTCGTTCTACCAGCTTTTGACCAAGGTATTGTTCTGTTTTACCCTCTCAACTCTATCTGGTCTGGGTATGCAGAGCCCACAGCAGTCATGTCCTCGGAGAGTAGGAGGTTTCCAGCTTTGTCTCACCTCCACAAATCCTGCCTCTTAGAGCACCCGTTCAGCCGCAGAGGTGCCTCGGGACTGCCTCTGAATGGGCCTTTAGCAGGCTGACAGTAATGCAGGCACAGCTCTCTATAGTAATGTAAATTACACTTAATTAGTAGACGACAGTGAACTTGTGCTATAGGTGAATAGATACTGGATGCAACCTGAGCTATAAAAACTACGGGATCCTACCACACATGGTAGGGCCATCTGCTGTTAGCATGCCCTGCTCTAAAGACTTTGATGCCTTGATTATGTAAATAGGGGACATTATACCATCCTCAAGACTCGGTGGAGATAATTACCAAGCAATAAATCACCACAGTTCAAGCAACTGCAAAAGAATTTTGAAGAGTTTTATCGCCATAATTGCAATTGTATCGCTGTTATTAAGTGAGCGGGACAGAGGACATCAGGCCCCAGAGAGACTTCCCTACTGGTTGTGTTTTAAACTAGGATTGTTCAGCATTACTTAACCTGCTGGGAGGCTGCCAAGAAAGGGGTTCTGTTTTCAGTAATTTGACTCGGCTTCTCCACAAGTATGATTTCCACTTGCCCAGTATTCTGGTTTCTGGCTGATTCATACACCCAAAAGGCCTGGCGCAAAGCCCATGGAAGTGAGTAGCAGCCTTTCTGCTGATATCAGTGAACCCGATATCAAGTCCTAAGCCCCCCATTTGTTCAAACTACCATATTCAGAGCTGAAAAACTCTTTCAGTCCCTCTCACCTAAACCCGGTTTGGTTGTCACCCTTCACCGGCTACAGTCCTCTGAGGTCCTGAGCGTGGCTCAAGAGAGCACGTGAGCACACACTTAACTCATACATAAACGTCACCTCAGCTTTCTGTGGATCGTGGCCTTATGCAAATGCCCGGGCAGTACCAGTCTTCCTCGAGGTGGCTTTCAAAAAGGAGCTCCTTACTACGACCAGGCATGTCAGAAAAGGGAAACGCAGATAACATCGCACGTTTAAGCAGAGCGCAGGCACTACAGGAGGCCCGGCAAAGCAGAGAGAAAACCTCAGGGTGTGCTTTATTCTAAAGGCCAAAGCACTGTCATTTTTGGCTGTTTCAGGCTGCATTTTCTTTGGAAGAGCCACGCTCCAAGCAACAAGGCCTGGAGCTCCCTAAAGCTGTGCTGCAGCAGGAGTTCTTCACCACGTTGTGTCACAGGTGCCTGTAGTATTTCAACAAATCAGATAGTTTTTCTTCTGAGGTTAATTTATATTCAAACATACTAAATTATAGGGATTTAGGACAGACATACGTTGTGGGGTTAGGTGATAAAGGATGAGATTCGTTAGAAATACATTTTTAAAGGAGGAAAATGTCTGATGGTTTGGGAAATTTAGAGATATTGAAGGAAGTATTTGACATCTATATTAACTCAAAGCCCTAAATGGGCTGGGCTTGTTTACATTGCTTCAGTCTTATTACAGGGTGAATTTTACCAGCTGTCTTGCTGAACAGTCATTTAGCCTTAAACTATAGTTAAAACTGTCATGGTTTTAAGCAAATTATATCGCGTAAAGTAATTATTTCCCTAACTGCAAAGAGGATCCAGGTAGCTTGTGAATCTCATTTCTGAAAAAAGAGCTAGCAGAGCGCCCTCAATGTAAAATACGGGAAAGCACGGAACCAAGGACTTGAAAAGATCTTCCAGAAAAGGGCAAGTAAGCTGGATTAGGTAGCTGTGTACCTTTGGGTATGAAGCAGGCAGGAAGGGAACAGATTTCTGCTAAACCAGTCTGTTCATTGAACAGATTGACCATTGATTCCAAAACATCAAGGCCAAACTTGTTTCTTTTGCAAGGTGTTCCTGCACCAATAAATGTTAATCCTCGTGATTAATACAAGCTTTATAGTTGCTGTGTCTGAGGGAAATTGCTAAAGAGGCATTCTGGGGAAAGAAACTACAGCAATTAGAGGCTAGCCAGGGCAGGGAAGAATACTGTTTGTGTTTGATTGAGTAGCAGTATGCAGAGCTCTCCGAGAACCCTGGAAGTACTTGTTGCAGCTGATACTCACTGTGTGCAACAGGAAGCTTCCAGCGCGGTTTGCTGAATCTGCTGTGGAGTCTGAAAACCTTAATATATTCAACGGTTTGATGGGCTTTGTCTCCCAGCCTATCAGAAACAGACGGTGGCCCCCCGCGGGTATCCCTCCCCAGAGTTTTCACTCATATTGAATAACTGCAGCGTTTCTGCCTCCGTGTGAATACGCCTTTCCTAGGGTTCTCAACCTCAGCTCCACAGTTCCTGAACTGCGCCCCCATCTTCCACTCCCAGCCACGTGTTTTGCTTCTTTCACAGACTAGATGATGTGCGTGTGGCACCAAGAGGGGCCCATCGGTTCTCCTTCATTCTGTTCTCGTCCAGTGCACAGTAAAAAGAAGAATTTGAACCCAGAACCCTGCACAGCACTTCCCAGATCATCCTGCACCTGCTATCAGCCAATTGCACCAGTCCTTGAATGAAAGCAACAATCACATTATTTAGGGATACAGGAAGCAACAGCAAAATGTATGCTTCTTTTTGGGTACAGGCCTGACCCCAGCTCTGGCTTGTCTCTAAACTTCTGGGACACAAACTGCAGGTGAGCCCAGTGGTACGGAGAAGGAGAAGACTTGAGCCTGTGCCTCCCTTTCGGGCTTTCCTTGAGCTTGCGCTCCTCACTGTGCCAGAGCTTTGGTTTGTGCTGCTTGCAGTGCCGTTACTGCCAGACACAGCCCTGGTTAGGCCGACTCTTTGG
Source organism: Scopus umbretta (assembly GCA_013400535.1). Lineage (NCBI taxonomy): Eukaryota > Metazoa > Chordata > Aves > Pelecaniformes > Scopidae > Scopus > Scopus umbretta. The sequence continues at coordinate 25,540 of VZTL01022965.1, forward strand.
CCCCGTGTAGCTGCTTTTCTGCAGGTGGCATACCACGGCTGATGTCTGGCAGAGAAGCTTGCTAAGCTCCGTGCCACATGGATAAAGACCTCTCCGCTAGTCAGGCAGATCTGCCTTGTACCCTGCATTTACCGGCTGTTCCGTTCGATTCATTACTGTGTCCTTTATTGATCACTTCTCCTTGGAAATCACTGTCTAACCAGTGACTTTCTTTTGTATAATCAGACTTACCAACACCTTCATTACCTGGTGCTGGCTGTGGCTCTGTTTTTAATTAGGAAGGAAAAGCTCACTGCAGACGAGTATTTCTTCAGGACAGGTCCCTTGTGAGGCTGAATTTGGCACTACGTTTAGCCTGTCTAGTGGCAATGTAACATCGGCATCAGACGTTCATTCTAGTGTCAGACTTCAGAAATCGTGATGCGTCAAAGAGGCACAATGGAGCAAAATTGCCAGTGAGTTCTGGACTGGAAAAAGGGCAGAAGTCACCATTGGATTTGGTATATAACTGTGGGATGTGACAGGATTGTCTCTGATTGTACATCAAAGTGTTGTCAGTCTCCTCCTCTGCCTCGGGGAAGAACACTTGCAGCTGAAGTATTAATTAGTACCAGAGGCTCTACTGATCTGTCACAGCCAGCCACGAAACGTAGGCATTAAAAACCTTAAGAAAACTGAAGTCCCCCGGTTCCTAATGCTGTTGCAGTGTACTGTGGCTTGGCTTACACAGCTGTTCTTTTCCTCAATGCCAGACCGGCACCGTAGCCTTCCGCCTTTGTTAGGCACTGACAACGTGGCCCGACTCGATCGTCACGCAGATGGACACTCCTGAGAGACAAGGAATGATTTCCCACCTCCCCCTGTGACGAGACAGAGGAGCAGGAGACCCTCTCCCATGCTCAGAGCAAACCGTGCCGGTGGCCGGACACTAGAGGAGGCTGGCACGGGGCTGCGGTCACTTGGAGGGAAGAGTGTTTCTTTAGACTTTAGACTTGTCACCCACTCATGCTCCAAGGCAGCAGCCCTACGTGAGCCAGAGGCACCCCCAAGCCCTGCCAGCGGGGGGGCTGTTGCATCACCGAGCAATCACAATTACCTTTAATTACACGTCTCCACTGGCTGTGGAACTTTGGAAAAATAACAAGGAGGTGAAAAAAAAAGAAAAGGCAGAAAAGAGGCTCTTGCAATCCAGGTGAACTTTTCCAAGCTGATTGCCAACACTCAAGGTTCCCAAGGGCCTTTGTTAGCAGAGGAAAAGCACCAGACAAAGAGATGGAGAGAATGGGAAGACTCTTCTCTCTTTTAAAATAACCTAGTTAGCATTCGAAATTTGGGACATTTATGCATGTGCTCTGCAAGTGTCTCCAACTGAATGAGGGCCGTCACAGCTTGACATTTCTCTGCTTCCCTGATGTGAAGCATGTGTAACACAGCTCTGACAACACCTGACCAACTCCACTGACACTGGAATATGACTTAGGTACTGAATCTTCCTACTGTTACTTAGAATTCATAAACTGCACCTAGACGGGTGCTTCTAAATCATCGTAGTCTTGCCCTTATCTGTTGTGAAAAATATTGCATTCAGTGAGATGAGTATCCAGCACAAAAGGCACTGTCCTGGTTTCAGCTGTTTACACCAGTCAAGCACTTTTCGGCTTCCCATGCTCTGCCAGGTGCACAAGAAGCTGGGAGGGAATGCAGGCAGGACAGCTGATCCCAATTAGCCATCAGGGCTATTCCATACCACCTGATGTCAAGCTCAGTATATAAACTGGGGGAGCTGGCCAGGGAAAGGAGTGATTGCTGCTTGGGGACAGGCTGGGTGTTGGATGGTGAGTAATTGTGTTGTGCATCATTTGTTTTATATATTCTTTTATTATTATTTTCTCTTTCTTTGCTGTCCTATTAAACTGTCTCTATCTTAACCCATGGGTTTTAGGTTTTTGGGTTGTTTTTTTTTCCTCCCTGGTTCTCTCCCCTGTTCCACTGGGGCAGGGAGAGGGTGAGCGAGCGGCTGTGTGGTGCTTGGTTGCCCATCAGGGTTAAACCACAACAGGCACCAACTGGTGAAAAGCAATGGCAATACCATAAAATCTTGGCCCCTTTCAGCAGCGTGTCTTTTATAGTTATCCACAAGAAGGAAATTAATTGAGTTTTTAGTTTCCAAAAAGCCACCCTGAGAATTAAGAGGCGTGCGCTCTGCAACCCCAAGCGCAACAGTATGCATATTTTAAGCCTTTACTCGCGTAACACACTATTATTGACGCTCTGCTTCAAGCCTGGATTTCCTCTCTGGAAAGCCACACCAATATTTTTCTAACACAGCTACAGCAAATTTTATTTTATTTGAATGTGCCCTGATAGTATTTCCCCAGTTGGGAATCCTGTGGGAATTGAATAGACCGCTTTAGAGGATAAAAGCAACTGCAAGAAATAGTAAATGAGTAAAGGCGAAACAACAGACGTTGTACCGTGCTCTTCTAGATTCAGAGATCTCTTAATAAATAAAATGTAGTTTGGACAGTCTTCAGTCTACCCAGGGCTTGAAAGTAAATCTGTTAGTTTCATTATTCTCATGCCCCAGAAAGGAAACCCGTGGCAGAGAGGTGAATGGCAACGTGCCCACCGTTCTTGCACTTACATAGTGTTTCGAATGTTTCAGAGGTCTCTGCTTAAGACGGCAGGGTCAGATTTGGCCATCTATGCTTGATCGTGTCAGGCCACTCGATAATGGCATGTAGGGCAGTTTAAGTCATGCTGTCCAGATCAAGTATTTAACAGTAAATTTGTCTGCCAGGAGACAGACTTTATCCACCAAAACAGGTAGAGAATGCAGATTGGGCTGAATCTTGGTTGAGCGCGCGAGATGCTGATTCACACGTACACCCCAAAATTACAGAATTACATTCTGGTAATCCAGGAACTTTGTCCTAACTTTAGGCTAAGACAGAGAAGAGGTGACAACTTGCCCGGTGCCCCGCCGTAACTTAGCAGCAGAGTCAGGTCAGAGCTCCCTTTTTCCCACCCTCTCTCTAATATTAGAACTTTCTGGTGCATTGCTTTTGGAAAAGAATATTTTTCACTATTGACTCCTTATTCGCGGGAGAAACTACTGTTCTCGTAGCCCATCTTTGGAAAAGCTATAAGAAGATGAGAATTCGTTTCCGTTCCAGAGAGAGATCAATATCCATCTTGGCTTCTGAAGACATTTCCCACAAAAGACTATTGATTTCTTACACTTGAAATGAACTGATTCAGTCATTTCAAGCGTTGCATGACTAGATTGGATCCAGCTCGGACACGCTGAGAATGCAACAGGTATGTAGCAACTACACCACTTTGAGAATCGCAGCACTTGGGTGAAACGTGACATACTGCACAGCTGCCTAACCCACGCAGGCTCCGTGCCAACAGACATTAAAGGCGGCCCACTATGGCTACCTCTTTCAGTCGACTCTTGGGGATCCAAAGATGACAGTTCTCTCATCTGGAGGGATGCAGTTTGTTGGAATTTGCAGCAATAAAAGAACAAGCCATGCCCACCAGTGAACGGCATTTAATGAGCTGTTAACGTGCCGAGTTGAGTAAGTAACAAAGTATTGCTGTTGGTTCGCATCGCAGGAAAAACTGTGTCTTCCAAGTTACGGCTCCTTCGTATTCCAGTATGTTCTGTTAGATTACAAGAAAAAGGAAACACAGAAAGTGCTCCAGAAACCATCAGGCCAGACCCTCAGATCATGTCAGGTGTGGTACCTCTGATGCTGCCTGTCATTTTTTCACATTGTAACTAGCTCGTTCTATTAGAAGTACAGCGTGTTTGACAGGACGCCTCCTGTCGGGTCATGACTCTGTACGGCTGGTTGAAACGGTATCTACAGCTATGTCAAGAGCATGAATTTCCCAAGGATAGATTCAATATCCTGCAATTAAAGGCGGGCCTGTAACAAGGAGCGGGTACTTTCTCTGGCAGGACTGACTGGCTTTCATGCACCAGTGCAAGGCACAGAGCTAATCCTTTCCCAGAAGCTAATTCGGGCTCTAATAATTCTGTGTGCCTCTTCTGCTGGGGAAAGTGAAGACTCCCTCTGCACTGGAAGCGAGTACAAGGAAGAGTCTGGTAATATTACTTGTTTTGACAGAATAGATGGAAAAACCGCAGAGCATTCGCGTCCACAAGGCTCATTATGACAATCGTCTTCCTGAGCTTCAAGCCTTTCATTCAGAAGTCAGATATAGGTCTATCCTGAGAAAGAGCACCTTCTGCAAAAAAAAATGCTAATGTGCTGTTCCGTGCATTTATAACAAAGGTGGCACAACATCCAGCCAAATGACTTTGCAGTGGTCCGCTGTGAAGGAGGGCTGCGCACATGATGAGAGAAGTCCTGCCAGCTTCCATTCACATTTGCTCATGGATCCATCTTGACCTTTCTGCAAATAGTCTAGCTGCTAGCTGGTGCTGGTAAAGAGATGAGGAAGGAATGGCAGTCTGAGCTGCAAGTAGGCAGGGCAGGAGGAAGTGGGACTGGCATTGTGGCCCTTGACGGGGGGTTTCAGTTGCTCAGTCTCGAGTGTGATACTGGCTGCAGGGGGCTGTAAGTGCCACAGAGAAAGGAGTTGCTGGGGTTGAATAGCCTGGGCTTCTTACTGGATCTCTCCCACTTTCCTCCTCACTGGCAGGGTACTGGCCCTTGGAAGAATGGCATTTTTTAGGAGCCTGCAGAACCGGTGTTCTGACGAGCTGCTTGGCAACTCACTGTGAGCTAACAAGTACTCCACTCCTGCACAGTAACCGGGAGAGTTCTGCACTATTCCGAGTTAGTTTTTGTGTGACACTTTATATGAGATCTGAGCACTGTTTAGAAGTGTATGTGATGTACTTGTATCGATTAATGCATGTTAAGGAGTTTGGGGATTTTTTTTTATGCTGGAGGAAGAACCGGGTACGCTGACGTAGTTTGCTCTGAAAATCCTCCTTATTTTTATATTTAGTGCATGTTGATGCCAGAAAGGCAAAGCCAAAGCAATGGGCCTGACACAGAAGGCAACAAAGTTCTGATAAATCTGCAGGGAAGTTCATCCTACGGTTCTGGACTGGACCCTAAGGAACCCCTGTCTTGTTGCTGGTGGAGTTGGAAACTTTTCCTCTTCTGCGTTTGTGGCCAACTACTCCTTGCATCGGAGAAATGAAGTTGTCGGTCAAGTTCAAAGCTTTCCACACCGGCAGCATGTGGTAGAACAGTAAAATGATAAGTTAGCTTCTTGTGAGGATCTCGATGACTGGCATTTCACTGCCATTTTACTTTTCCAGTGGCAGGGTGCAGTGCAGATAAGGCATCTTATCGTATTCCACTTCTGGCACTGTTCAGATGACTAAGTTTTCTGGTAAAGAAGCAAAAGGAGAGAACACATGTTGAGGAACTACTGCAGAACACTCATGATGTTTGCTCCAGGAACCGTAGTCCACTTGCTACCTCCCTAAAATCAAAAAGGAGACGTGCCCTAGGAGTGATGTGTCTACTCCATGTTAACCAGTACCGACTCTTTGGAATTGTCTACTTGCGGAGAGCTGCTGTTGAGCAACCTCTAACCAAAAAGCTAGTCGCAGAGCTTCCTCAGTAAGCGATCACAAACTGGAAATTCACGGGGAAAACAAAAAATAATAATAAAAAAGATTTTGCTGCTTATAAGACAGCTATACCTGTGGTTTTGAAGTTTCATTTTTATTTTGTCTTCAGGTTCAGGGTTGGGGTTATTTCATACGTCAGTTTTTCTTGTTATTGTGCTTTGTGCTCTCCCATGATTCATCTAACTCTAGGGCATTTATTGAAATTCTTGATACAAAATTCAAGGGAGATGAATCTCACATTAAACTTCATAAGGACAGCTGCATAGCCCAAGTCAAGCCTCTTGCGGTTTTCACCAGCTGAGGACGTAGCTCTTCACGTGACAGACTAACAGACTAGGTGCATTCCCAGCACGGGCCAGAGAGGTGATGCATCACAGCGCCTTCCATCAGACTAGCCGAGGCTTTAATTCAGAGTTTTCTGGTGGACTGTTTTCCTCAGTGGGACTGGAAAAAAGCGTGGTGGCAGCAACAGAGATGTGACCCTCGGAAGCCGTTGAACACATCTTTGCTGTAAACCAGAAGGCCTAGACAGATGGCAAAGAGTCAGTGAGACTCAGAGCTCATCCATTAAACAGCTTACCCGGTTCTTAATTCCTACATTACAGTTTTCCTGACTTGACAAAATCAACTCATAGTTGATTTGTCTTATAGCTGACTAGACGGAAAGCGTACTTGTGACACGACTAGAAGCCCAAAGAGGCTAGGAGAGGACAAGATTCTTCTTTGCCTCAGAGAAGGCATACACATCTACAAAGGCGCGTTGTCCAGCCGTTAAATATCTTCACTCAGAGGCAAGCACAGTGTCATAGGTCCTAAAACTTTCCTGTCCTGCTTTCAAGGAGAAATCAGTGTTCTAGACATACCACAGCCATAATGTCCGATACTTCCTACACCGGCACTGAGTGACGGTTTAGTGCTTCAGAGGGGTCCTTCCAGGTTACTGCCGTGTTACAGCAATTCCTGTGACTGCTTCTGGGGTTTGCACTAACGGTGTCAGCTCTAGTATCCATTTGCCTGCCTCGGCACTGCAAAACTCGCAGCAGAACGTTGCTCGGGTAAGAGGGAAGCTATTTCAACACCACCTGGAAAGTTCAAGAGCGTTCGCTTGGCCTTTCACACCAGAGATGCCTCGGAAGGGCAGGCGGGTGTGCACGTTTCACAGCAGTTCATGTACGTGATATCCTAAAGGGTTCGGTAGCTCTGCTGTGAAATGCCTAGGGTTCCACCGTCAGAAAGGTTGAAGGCAGTGTTCTAGACCCACTCCTTTGGAGAAAACTCTCCAGAGATGGACTGCGTGTAAAGCCTAACCGTAGGGACGGGTTTCATTCCGTCTCCTCTTTGCCCGGTGCTGTTTGGTAACAGGAAAAATGCCTTTGGGAAAGAGAACCGAGCTGTTTCGGGAAAGAAGAGGAGCTCTCCCAGGAACCGGCCTTCAAATGATGGACTCCCAGTGCTTGGAACGTTAGGCAGCAGTAAAGGGACGGGACTATAGGAAGATGGCAGAGTCTCGCAACCGTGGCTACGCTTCTGTCACCCTTTCCGGGAACGGCTTCCCTTGGTATGGGAGCTGCCAAGAGACCCGTTTCCCGTTACAGGCAGGGCTTAAGCCGGGAGCCCTGCCGCGGCTTGCAGCCTGGGCGCTGAGCGCACCCGCAGGGCCGGGCTGGGCCTTGCCCAGCGGGCAGGGGGGCCGGCGAGCCGCGTCCCTCTGCGGCGGCCGGGGCC